>JAZHYW010022451.1:0-23118 GCA_037355805.1 Ixodes ricinus
TTGTAAATGTACACCTGCATTTCTCGAATTTCTGATTTTCAAAATTGCACTGAAAGGATATTCTTCCACATAGACAAGGATCGGGATGATGTCATTTATCTCTGCCCGAGTATTCGCGGCTACTGCGACGTTGCAAATGGGGCGTGGGGCATCCGCGCGTTTAAACGATCTTCCCATTGCTCTTCTTTTTCTCTTCCACCTCCTGAAGCTGTAACAATATTCGGCGGAGTGTTTCACAGTCACAGTTTATGCTCAGCTTCATGCACTTGCCTTATAGGCACAGTGCATATTGGGATCCAGCCAGCCATCTGTACTTTCGAAAACGGTTTTCCGAACTGTCCCTCTGAATCTTCAGAATAGAAAGTAGGACATCCTGTTGAAGGGTTACCTTGCTGGATGTCCATCCCGGAGGAACAACAGAAAGGTGGGTTTCCAAACCAGGAAGCTACATTTAGTAGTATAATGGGAATGATTCGTTATTAAAAATGTACAACGGTGCCAAGGCGTTCAGATACACGTTTTCTAGCTACCGGTCCGTCTCCCTCGTTCCGTGGGTGCGTCCCGATCTTATAATCTCTCGCGCCTAATCTTCATACGCTGTTGCGCAATCCGGACACTCTGTCGACTTTGGATGGTCGGTAGTGGATCCTTGGCGCGGTAGCGAACCCCTGTCCTTCAAGCTGCAGCTCTTGGAAGCAGCACCTGGCGATCTCTGACTGCGTCAGTCGTCTAGTGGAGAGCATCATTGGTTTCCGAGATAAGTGCACGTATGGTAAAGCCCCTACTCTTCCACTAAACTAGTCTGTCAAGACGGTTGTACAGAAAATCTACCTTGGGATCATCTATCGAAGGAATGAGTGGTTTTGAAAGTCATTCGTTTTTTTCCAGTCCTCTGCACGGTCTCTTGAAATTCTTAGTCTTTCTCTATATCATTATGATTTCGACGGCGCTCACTTTTTTTTACATTATCGGGGACTTATGTTCAATCAAAGGAATTAAGTGCGCGGGGCAAGGACTCGTGGAAGGTTTGCAAATCAAGCTTTAGATTTAGCCATTCAGTGCTCGATGGGTTCAGACCCTTCCTTGAAAGAGTGTAGCCAAACCTCACACTTGCTCGCACTGCAGCTTGTGAGCATCTCGGATGGCTTCAAGATTTGCACGCAGCATGGACCGCTGCGTGTCGGTTCGCCATCAAGCTCTAAATAGTAGAGAAAAACTTTGTCATTTTGCTCGTTTCTTCAATTGGTGCGGATACGCTTCAGGATATGGAGCGAATCTATCACAAAAAATATTTGTCTGAAAGGACCAGATGGTGTAGACACAGAATCCGTGGTCCTTTAACTGGCGGTGTAACAAAGTCACACATAATCTAAATGTTCACCGCATTGTTGTCACTCACGACAGAAACAACCCTGTAACCGATCTTCAACAACTCAAAAATTACGTTTCTCAACACCTTGTGCTAAATCTTCGCATCCGCATGGTGCACAAAGACGATGTGGTCAAGTTCCTTAAACTTGGAATTGATGCTTTTAACCATAAACGCAAATGCACTGTTGGCTGGTTCTCTAGATTTCAGTGCCACACCGGCGCTGTTGCCAGCAAAAAAAAGTTTGATGTGACCTTATTCACCATAATTTTCGCAAAACGCTGGTTTGGCTTCATCATCGAGGTTAAAGATCCTCGTCCTCATATAACTAAGGAATATTGAGCATCCATGCATGTGTTGAGGATTTATTTCGAGAAATAAGCAGATTGAACAAATTAACTTACTTGTAATCATTATGAGATATCGTGAAATTAAATGCAGCACAAAATAATCATGTCAACCAAGTAACGGCTCTGCTCCTTCTTCTTTGATAGTTGCTACAACTGTCCACTAAGGAACTGAATGGCATGAACTTGTTCTCTTCTGGTGCTCTCTAGGAGCTCGATTAGCGTAATTTGTTGTTGACACCTTTAGGAATCTGTGAGCTGGACCCTATACTTCAGGTCTGCGTTTTTATAACGTGGAAAGTAAGACACAAATAAAAATTCACGACAATCGAATACTTGATTCATTTTTCTTCATGTTCAAATATGAGCACCAAAATAAGGCGATTGAGGCTTTCTACACAATGCAGAATCTAGATTTCTTTCTTCTTAAGTAATAAGCTTCACCTTCTTTGCAAAGAATACTGTCGACTTCTTTCTGAGCATGAAACAAGTCTATAGACTCTGCAGCGGCATCTTGAAGTGCTTCGGCCTCCAGGCGTACTTCCCTAGCCTCCCGGTCTTCTCTTGTATGTACTTCAGTTGAAAAGAAGCTGGGGCAGTTGATAAACTTGTCCAGCACATCACCTCGGCGCTGTCGAGAATATTTTATGGTTATGGTTTCGGTGAACCTCGTAGCAGCATCGCTGTGCAATCTCAATTGAAAAATTCAGCTGTTGGTGGAATGAAGCTGGCACAGCTAGAAAACAAATTTGCGTTTGTAAAAAGAACACCCACCTGTCCGTATTTCTTTAATTGGTTCCCACTAATAAAGTGAGAAACAGATGTCCCTGTAAATATATTTATGCAAAGACAAGTATGTGACCATTGTTCATATGCACGATTTTTACGCGGGCATATATGACGCTTTTCAGAGGCATATTAAAATTTTAAACACTCTACTGCATTTGAATTTTGGAGAAAACTCGTAATTGCTAAAACGAGCTATAAATATTGGCTTGCGATTAAAATTGTACTCGCAGAATGTGCCCTGTCATGACAGTCTCTCAGCTGCCGGCCGTATTCTTGTCCCCGACGCAAGCTTTTTGACGTCATCGAACGCTACTGTCCAGAGCCGTATGTACATAAAGTTTGACCATTCATTGGGAAGTATAGGTTGCAAACGAGGAGACTCTCTTGGCCGAAAGCGGGCTGGGCGCGTTCCGGGGCTTCTTCACGAATTCTAATTTGGCGAACCAGGAGCCGGAAATAATAGCCTGGCGGTGATCACAAGAAAGAATATTAAGAAGTGCAAAGGAGTAACTCTGGGTGACTGAAAATATTGTGCACGTGATATTTCAATCACGGTTGTCCAAAATCATGGTGGAAAAGCGCGACTAGCGGAACAATCGACATACTCTGTGCGCCAGGCGCCGAGGGCCTGGAGTTTGTCGTCCGAACCGTTACACTATGTCTGAGCAAAACAGAGCTCGAGCGACGCATTCGTTTCTTACATCTTTTTCCGTAATCATAATCGGAACATCGCGTGTATTCTATTTTCAACCATGAAGAATCACTACATTTCACGCTTATACTCTTATTAAAACTGTTTGTCGTTACCACCGCTAGGGGATCCTTTTCTGCTTCTGGTCGGCCAAGTGAGCATGCCTAACCCTCTGTCTGCCTCGGGTGCACGCCCTGGCTCTGGCCGTTTCTCCCACTGATCAAGCTCGCTCTATGCACTGCTCTGCCAATGTCGAAGGGCGTTGAGCATAAAAAAACGCACGACGTATGCCGCCAGGTTTATACACCGTCTCGCAAGTTTTGCGCAGTTCCGGCAAAGTTAGCAGCGCAAGACCTTGCTTTAGGAAAGGCATTTGTTGCACAAACGCTCGTGCAAGCATTGATCTTATGGAGATGCGCTCCCGTACCCGTGGCTCTATGCTATACTCCGCTCACCCTTAAGCAGGAACAAGAAGCTCCACCTTGAGTGCGATACATATGCGTGCACGCTCAGGCACTCGTAACCAAATCACTGCGGAAGCCCGCAAGGTCACGCTGAAGGCGGAGCTTCTAGTCTCAGCTTCAAGGTGAACGGAATATATCACAGCATGCAGCTTGTAACATTGAGGGGAACTCGAAAACCCCAGAAAGCGGGCGAACATGTGCAAGAGGAACTGCAATTAGAAGCACTGGGGAATTACTAGCCCTGGAGAGGTGTGAGCCAAGAAGATTCTGTGGGGAAATGGCTCGTATCCACGCCTGCCGCTGGTTGCCGTCTTTGGGAAATTTGAGGATCTGCACCATGTGCCTGTGAGATATAATTTATTGTTGAACGCATGAACCTGAGTTGTCCGCACTCGTGTTGAGACGTAGATACAATTCTCTCCTGGTGAGTTCTGTATGGTGGTACGGTGAGCTTCTGTCCTGTGAGCTTTTGCCTGGTGAGCTTTGGTCCGGGATTCAAAGAGGAGCTAAAAGAGGTGTACGTAGATGGGCTAAATATGACTTGTCGCCAACTGATTCCTGCATTAGCCCGCGACTGTCTTCGGGAGGTTAGGTTAGGTTAGGTTAGGTTAAATTAGGTTAGGTTGGGTTAGGTTAGGTTAGGTTTGTAGGTAGGCATAGCATATTTTGTAGGTAGGCAACCATTGGCGGCTAGTCGTACATATTACAGCCTACTTGGTCCCCAGGAAATCATCGACAGTGTGTCACACAATCGTCCGTAGGCGACTGTTTGCGCGCGCAAAGGCCGCCAAAGTGACAAAGCTCCGCTCTCCCCGTTGATTCACGGCATCGAGTTGTGGATCATAATTTCATTGCGGATCGATAGATAGCGGAAAGGCATATGATGGCACAACTAGATAACTAGCGGGCGCGTCAGATATGCCCTCCCTGCAATTACCACGGTTTTCAAATGATGCTCCTCTCAATCTAAGACTACAAAAACTAAAGGCTGTAGACGCGTCCTCCATGAAAGCAGAACCTTTTGACATTCTTTTATTAAAGCGTACACCTCTTACACTCACTTTGTAATAAATTTACATCTGTCTTGAATATTATAATAAGCAGTGAGAACATCGGAGTGTATTATGAGTGCAGCTTATCTGAAACAAACCAAAGCTTCAGTGACAAACATAGCAAATCATGAAAGATGGCATAATGACCGCTCGATGCAATCTGTGCATCAAGGGTTTAACAGAATGACCAAAACAACTTCGTACTGTTATCTTAGTGAAACAATTTAACCAGTATGTGGGTGATTCTTACCGCTTTATTTTTGATTTTTTGAAATGAATTTTAAGTAAGCAAAGACAAAAGAACTGCCACAGAGCGAAACTGGCTGGTAGTTTGTTTTTTCTTTTATTATGTATGTCGGAAATAGCTCTTCCTTGTGCACACTCTTTGCGGTGCGGCATGTTAGATGGTTTCGCGTATTATTTATGCACTTTAATCTAGAAAGAAAATGTATTATCTGTAAAACAACAACCTGTTATTTTTTTTTAATCTAGAGTACCATAGTTGCGAAATCGAGAATTCAAGAAGTGATCGGCCTAACTTTGTTTTTTTGGGACATTAAAAGGCGTTTCGGGTGTGTGTTTGTAAAGAGGGAGGGTTGCAAACAACACGTTTAATTTCGTTACTCATCTGGACTTGACGAAGAACTTCCCGTCACTTACCATATAATAAGTGCAGTAGTTACGTGGCGTAAAGCGCCGGTGTTACGCGACCTGACTCGCGTGACGTCTTCTGAGGTAACATCAGTTTTCCCAAACATTTTGTAGGAAAATGGACGTCACGGTGTGTAGAATAATCCCTGGAGAGGGTGTACAGAGCAAACAAAACAGTGGCTATAATGCAGTAATTTAAAGAATAAATTAATTAACTTTAGAAAAAAATCTGACGTCACAATTCTGAGTAAGATTGTAAGTGTCCCAAAGTAGTCTATTCTTCCACTGCTCCACAATAGTGTATTAAAAATGAGATACTTGTTTTAGAGTTTACTGTTGAAATATCATACTCTTTGTGCGTGTGCTGGGACAACATAATGATTGTTTTAATTTTTTTTTGTTGAACCTTTCTGTTGCTTTCATTTTCTTATTTTTTGTATATATCTGCCTTTTAAATGTTTCGGCAGGGCATAATATAGATGGGGGACAGTGAGAAATATTTGAATATTTATGTAAACTCTATCAATACAAAAAGTATAATTAGTAGAACAACTGGATGTAATCAAAAACAGAGGACTAAAGACCATTATTTTCTTTTGTAACACCTGAGACTGGGGCGTTGACGTTTTTTAGGGTATTTTATTATTTATTATAAAAACTGTAAAATAGCCCTAGCTAGGTTAAGGACGAGACAGCAATTCGAAGCATCCGAAAACGGTCGGGGCCTTTTTTTAATATGATCACGAGAACGCAGCTAGCTCTCGAGACAAGAGCACGCGCTCGTGAGCAGCGCTCGCATACTTGCCCGCCGTCTGTGTGCCGGTAGATACATCACACCCCTTCCTCCTTAGACGTGGGCACCGTATCTGTCCCTTGGTCGACGCGCCCGGGAGGTCACCCGCGTCGCGGTTGACGAGGCAGATCCCACTGTTGGTAATGGGCGAACGGAAACGTCGTCGTCTGGGCTGTGCTCTCTAGTTGTTGTTAGCTCTAAACTATTCGCGCCCGAAGCTGTGCTATGGCGATCGTTTAAGCACATGTCCCAAAGTGGTGGTGGTCGTGGCTGTGTCTCCCAGCAGCTCGAATTTGGAGCGCGATGTCGAATATGATTTGAATGTCATCTGACTTGACCCCGCTCTTTGTCAACCATCCAGGATCGTGGTCCCGCGCGGCGTGCGATGAAGCCCGGCATACACTTTCGCTCGTTCGAGAACCTTCGAATTCACACGGGTTGTCCTTGCGTAAATTTGTGGACAAAGATATTTTCTTCAGGCAACTGCTTGAAGAGGGATGACTTGAGTCGATCCAGTGTAGAAGTCAATTCTCGGCCGTACATCATCCACGCCGGTTGTTGCGTGCACTGTCATGTGTTGCTTGAATAGGAAGCGTGACAACACGCACGACAGGTCTTTTCTTTCATTTTAAGCTAACGCTTGTTTGAGCTCCTGTAACATCCGGTCAGCCTGCCCGTTGGTTGCCGGGTGGTAGGGTGCGCTCTTGACTGCGATGATGATGTTCATGCGGTAGAACGTCGCAATTTCTTCTGAAATGAACGCAGCCCGGTTGCCTGAACAAACCTTCCTTTCTTTGCACTCGAAATGTGGCGAATAATCCTCGCAGCTCCTTGATTACAGCGCTTGATGCCATGCTACTAACTACTCGCACCTCCATCCACTTGGTGTGTGTGTCTACAACAACCAGAAATACTTTCCCTTCCACTGGACCTGCCAAGTTTATGTGAAGTGTATAACAGGCTGTTGATGGTGGTTCCTTATTTGTCATCGGTGCTTTTAGTTTGGTTTTCTGGTTTGTTTTAGATTGGGTACATTCCGCCGCACACAATTCAATATCTTTGTCAATTCCTGGCAACCACATGTAACTTGTGGCACAGCCTTTCATGGCCACGATTCAACAATGTCCTGAGTGTACCAGAGCCAGGGACTCATGCCGCAGATACGCTAGTATCACAGCATTTGATCCCCATGTTAAACATCCTCGTTGAGTCGCCAGTTCAGTGTTTTTGTTCCTGAAAGGTTGAAAGATGTCTTCTTTGAGGCTCCTGAAGTTTCCACTCCGAATTGCGTCGTACACACGGGAACGAGTAGCTCCTTCTTTTGTCTTGTCTTCCAGTTTCTCGACAGTTACATGAGCACATCTACGGGAGGCTGTGGCTCGTCGTCGTTTGCCTGTAAAGGTAGTCTGCTCAAAGCGTCTGCACTCTGATTCCATTTTCCTGGTCGGTAAACAAGATCGTAGCTATGGGCCGTGAGCTTAACGCACCACCTTTTCATGCGTGGCGAAAGAATGGTCGGAACCGGACTTTGTGGACCTAGAATTCCCAATAGTGGTTGATGATCCGTTGTGATAGTAACATGTTGACCGGAAACCTAGCGGTGGAATCTGCTTGTCGCATTCACTATTGCTAAACACTTCATGTCCAACTGGGAGTAGTTTTCCTTGTCCTTTCCCAATGTTCTAGAAATGAAAGCTACAAGAGACTCGTTTCCGTCTTTGTCAAGGTGCACGAGTACCGAACCGATGCCGTATGGTGATGCGTCACACGACAATACCAGCGGCTTATTATCGTCATATTGAGCTAGAACTGTACGTTCCGCGATGGCTTGTTTCAGTTGCAAAAACGCTTGCTGATGTCGTGCACCCCGCTGCCAAGGAGCGTCTTTCACAAGTAGCCTCTACAGCACATTGGCTATTAGCCTCGGTTCTGAATGAAACGGTCATCAAACGCCTGAAGTCCTAGAAATGACTGAGGCATGGCCCGGCTGGTCGGTTCCGGTATCTCGTTGATTGCTCTCAGTTTTTCTTCTGCGGTGTGTACTCCCGTTGCATTCATCTTATGTCCCAGAAAGTTCATTTTTCTACACCGAAATGGCACATTGACGTTTTTAGGCGAATCCCGGCGTTCACAAACTTGCTCAAAACTGCCTCGAGACGCTCAAGGTGCCATGTTTCTGTGGTTCCGCTGATAATAACATCATCCAGGTAGACTCCCACGCCGGGATGTCCTGCCAGGATTGCCTCCATGTAGCGTTAGAAAATCTCTGGGGCAGTCAAAGTTCCAAAAGGCATTAGTTTAACCCTGTATAGTCCCTTGATGGTGTTAACGGTGAGCGCATCTGCTGTCTCTGCTGGCACGTGGAGCTGTTGATATGGCTGAGTGAGATCCTGAGTCGGAAATATGGGGCCTCTCTGCACACTCGTCAGAAGGTATGTTACAGTTGGCATTGGATACACCGCTGGTTTGGTAGCCGCGTTCACCATGCTCCTATAGGATACGCACATCGGTATAGTGCCGTCCTTTTTTCGTACGATCACCACCGGTGTTGCACACTCGGAGTGCTGCGTCGGCTCGATTATGCCTTGGTCTTGAAGCATCCGCAGTACGTACTGTCTTTATTGCGGTGCGCATTGCCAAGGGAACCAGCCGACCCTTTAAAAAGCGCGGTGTCGCATGTTCCTTCAGCCCCAGATTTACCGCGTGACTCTTGTGCACATTTATCTCGGGATCAAAAACTTCCTCGTGTGTCTGAAACACACCATAAAGGGTCTTGCCCTGGTCAAGCTGGTATATCTCGCTAACCTTGATATTTAGCGCCGGGAACCAGTTTCTCCCAAGCAGATTACAGCCCGAACCTGAGGCCACGATTAGCGGGAGCAGATAGTCTTTTGACTTGTGTTGGACGCGGAATTCCGCTGACCCGAGAACTGGTAGTTCGTTTCCTGCCCATGATCGTAGCGTGATATGTTCCGTGTTTTGTTAAGGGGCATTCTTTGGCCAGGTTTTTTTGTAGGTGTCGTCATGGATGATGGCTCACGCAGCTCCGGTGTCCACTTCGAACTCCATGGGTTGTCCTACGACTTTGAGTGAGACCATATACTTTTTAACTGACGTGGTGTAACTTATGCTGTTCCATTTCTTTAAGTCTTGGGTATCATCGTCATCATTTGAAGGGGCCGACTCATCATGACTGACCGCGTGTTTTGATCGCCCCCGTTGATTTATTTCAGTCTTCTGCTAACACGCCCTTTCAATGTGTCTAGTACTTCGGAAAAATTTGCAGCTTGCCGTGCGGAATCTGCATGTAGCCGCAACGCGTTGTTCGTGACAGCAATGGCATCGTTCACTTAATACGGAGTCATATTTCTCGTGCTTGCCTTGCAGGTTCCGGTTTTCACGTACTGTTGATCTTCAACCATTGGTTACGGCGTTAATGGTAGTCTTTTTAGCTTTGACGTGTTTTTGTTGTAGTGCACACTCTCTGTTCTCAATGCGAAATCATATGCCTTCGGGAATGTTAGTTCCGGATCTGCAAAAATTGTTTGCTGAAGATGTTCGTCCGCCATCCCACAAACGAACCTATCCCGGAGCATCACCTCCAGTGGTAGCATTGTTGTGGACGATGCGGTGACAGGCTCACCGCCACTTGCACTGGTGCTGATGCTAGTGCTTGCGTGGTGCTGGCGCTTGTGCTGGCGCTGGTGCTAACTGTTGGTGGCGCTGGTGCGGTTTTCGGAACTCCGAAGTTGCAATCGACGGCGAGCTTCCTTAGTGCCTCAACATAGTCCCTGATGTGCTCGCTTCTCTCCTGGTCTCTCCGCTGAAATTTGCTTCTGCCGAAGAGCTCGGACAGTTGCGGGTCGAAATGGGTGTGCAGCATGCTCATTATGTCATCGTAAGCCACTTCGCCAGGCTTCCTAGATGCCTCCAATGCTCACACCGTTTCATAGGTCTTGGCGCCGCACAAGGTGAGGAGAAGTGCCCTCTTCTTTGTAACGACAGTTACCCCATTCGCTTCAAAGTAGAAGTTCAGTCGCTCCGCCCACGATGACCACCCGGTGCCGTCGAATTGTTTCAGCTTACCCTTGGTAGCTGGCATGGTGAAGACGTCCGAAGATGCCTGGTCGTTCGTTGTGTACTTCGTCGCCAGTGTAAAATAGGCTTAGCTAGGTTAAGGACGACGCAGCCATTCGAAGCATCCGAAAACGGTCGAGGCCTTTCTTTTATATGATCACGAGAGCGCATCTAGCTCTCGAGACAAAAGCACGCGCTCGTGCGCAGCGCTCGCAGACTTGCCCACCGGCCCTGTGCCGGTAGATAATCACAAAAACTCTGTATCTTAATGTTGTAGCCAGACTGCGAAAGCGTCGTACAGAGTAGATTAATGTGTCTGCCGGTAACAAGATTGATGTTAAGAGTTGATGCGTTTGTTGCGTACGCAGAGAACGTATCCGTGAAGAGGTCGGTGACGTCAGTATGGGTTGCATATAAGCATCAAGCGAAATAATGTATTTCAGCTGCACTTGAAATGTTCCCTTCTGTTGTCTTTCCTTGAACCTTGCAGTTATTTTCTATTTTATTTTGCTCTGCAGTGTCAGTTATTTAAATTATAATTACTTCTCACCTGCTTGCCTGCACACTCACCGTTTTTATTAAAACTTTTATAGCCAACTAAAAGCGTGTTAATAATGTACGGTTTGTTATTTTAGATTCTATAGCATAATAATATCCTTGTAAAAGGACAGTTTTATGTCTTAAGTCTTAACGAAAAAAATTATTTTATATCGTCATCGCAAAAGTTTCGTCGGTTGCAAACAAATACGTTTTCCGTAATCTACATGAGCTAACCGGAGTACAAATGCCGTTTTAGTACTGCATCAATAGCTTTTTCATTGTTGTTTCGCGCTTGGTTTATTTTTATGCTAAAATATAGTGGGTAGATATATTATTTGACTAATTTCTGCAATACACACCTCAACATAGTCTTGTATAAATTATATCGGCGGGGGTATGAAAACAAAACTGTTATCGCTGGAACTATAATCTAATGGTAGCCATAGTTTAGCGTCTGCCTATTGTTAGGTTTGTTGGTAATTGAACGACCTAATAAAAATAAAAAGTTACTATAAGACGGAAAAAAGTTAGAAAAGCATATCAGCATTTAACATTCGTTGCACAAAATATCCGCATCTTCTTCACAGTATCATATGTAATAATGCATAAGGCCTAGACATAAGAGAAAAAAGAGCCAACTGCCAAAGGGACATGTCACTTGACGTGAGAAGGCTAAAGATAATGTATGGTCGCGGTCCCATTATAGCTGACATTATTTTTTTACCTATTCTAGTATAATCATTTCTTGCGGGCTTGTAGGACTTCAACAAAAGATTAAACGGCGGAACATTGGCGGAACATTTTTATAGTCCTCCATCTGCAAATTTTGTCCAAAGAAATAAAGCTTGCACGGCTTCCTCAACAGAATTCGGAACAAACGATGAGACCAACACTTCGACTGTTGTTTCAAACGCCAACGGTTCCCTGGTGATTCCTCCATCCACTACACCCATAACAACAGGCACTTCCTCCAACACTGCGACTACAACAACATGTATGTATAATGGTATCAATTCTCGAATGCGATATACGTTTAGGCCTTCCATGGCGACATATTTTTAATTTCAATATGCATGACACTTTAAACACAGAACGTTTTGTGACCTTGACTTTGTGCGAAATGTGTAGTGCTAGAGTGTCACTAAAATGTTACACGCACGCCACTGAAGCATAAAGAATGCATTGTTTATTGTAGGTTATCCAAAATCCTCCGAAACGTTTATGTATAGTTGTTAGCACACCCGACAAGATATTGGCACATAATGTGTTATAATATCCGGGACACCAAATACTATGTCTTTCGGCGGCTTCGTAACATTTCTTCCATGCGACCAAATGCGGCTTATTCATCTGCACGATTTCATTTAAGTACCCTATTATTTATGCATAAACAAAAACTAAGCACACTATATAAAAACTAGCGAGATTCACACTGGGTCTTGGCGGGAATGGAACTAAGAAAGATGAGATCCGGTATCCCAAGTTTTCACGCGTCCCCCTAAGGCGTAATAAAAATAGTCGTTAGTAGCTGGGCTGAATATGACTTGGCACCGACGTTTGCCTGCAAAAGCACGCGACTGTCTTCCGCGACTGATACTTAGTTCACCAGACTAAGTTTAACCAGCGGAGACGAATGCCAAGTGCAGCATTCTTCGTCTGCGGGACACCATTTGTGACAAGTCATAGTTCCGGTAGTCCTACATATACAGTCTGGATGCGACAGTCTGAGTGGTCATCTGACACCGCAATAAAGAAGCGCAGCTCCCCACGTGGACTCACGGCATCACAGGTTGGTTTATGAATCAAAGCACACCAAGGGATAACAAACCGGCATATGATGTCACGACTGAGCTTAGCAGTCAATATATAGGTAGCGGGCTCGAGAGATATACTCCCCTTGGAATTACTTCGGTTACCACAAGGTGCTTTTCGCAATCCAAGATTACTAAAAACTAAAGGCGCATATATTGATAGTTTCATTTTTGATTAAATGAAACTGCTCCCACAATACAGTTCTTAAAAAAATTACAGCTATTCTTATAATTATGATGAACTAAAAGAACACCGGGTGTATTATGTTTTCAGCGCATCGGAAACAATTCAGAGTTCCAGTGACAAGCATAGCAAATCATAAAGGAACACATACAACCCCCACAAGACATTCTGTGCTCCAAGTTAACCAGTCTATAACTATTACGGCAGCGTTCTGGGTATTGTTTTTATTTTCAAGCATGTATAAATAAAAAAATAACTAGAAATCAATAGCAGATGGCTGGAGTTTTTTCCTTCAATATGCATGTCAGGAGAAGCTTTTCTGGTGCACACCCTTGGGTGCTATATGTTATACGAATACTCGTAATAGACTTGCATTTAAAATAGAAGGTAAGTTTATTATCAGTTAAATAGATGCACCTTTTTCTCTCAAGTACCACGATTCCCGGAGTACAGTATTTAAGTCGCAATGATTATATTTTTTTTAGAATGCAATAAATAGGCGTTCTGAGGGGGGCGGGGGGGAGGGGGGTAGGTGCAGGGGGGATATGGTATTGTTTAAGTAGATATCTAAATTTAACCGAACAATTGACGTTATTGTCTAGAGGTCAAATGTGGTAGATAATTTACCCTAGTTTCCTTTTAGGAATTGTATTAACTACAATACGCCATGCTCTATTGAGCGTGCACAAAGACGCTTTATGGGCATAATCTGGGATAAGCATTTGGGGCGCAGGTGTTAGTACAACAGTATTGTAGTACCTAAAAAAACTTGGGTTGTGCACTTTCTTGATAGAAGACGTTTACATGGCTTTATGTTTTTACATAGGTTCAGGACGGAAGCATTGATTTCTCACTTTTGTTATGTACTGGTTGTTTTCATATTCCCTTGTGGTCTAGTCGGTTCCAGAACACGCTCAACCCTCTGAATTTATATGATACGTCAACCTTTACAAGAATGCAACTGGAATTTAACAGGCTTGAACAATCTGATATAGACTTTTTAGTGACGGGACAACATTTCGACATACACTGGAGTCGATAATTTGTATATAAGCTTGAAGATATATTGATGTCTCCATTTCATTTTCAATGACGAACTGTGTGCCACTATTGAGGCCACATGAAGTTTGTGGAGAAAACAATTAATATAAAAAACAACCACGAAATTGTGCACCCGTTAAAGTTTCGGTTTTAAGCAAGTGCACATTCTTGAACCATGCTGGTCATAATGTATCTGATGCTACTTTGCTCAAAACAGTCGAGAGCGTTCCCCCATGGAATGAAATTGCCGTATTTTGCGACTGCTCGTTTACAAAGTAAAGTACGAAGAGGTTTCTATTTATGTCCTTCAGAAAGAGTCTTATTTTCTTTTTGGACCATAATAATTAAAATTATACCCAGTTTTATACAAATGGAGCACAACTGGATGTTTTGTAAGTTGTGCCGTGCAGTTAGCTTGCTTCAGAATAGCTATGGAGCTTGACGTTGCTGCCAGCATTTTACCCCTCAGCTGTTCGGCACATTAGTGGCTGTACAGGGTAACTTGGAGAAAGAAAGTAAAAATCAATTATCTTTTTGATTCCTAAAGCACTCTTCTGGCTGTCTTCTTCCTAAGTCTTGCAAAAAATCTTCTAACGCAAGTTGCACGTTTAAAAGTAAGTCGAGCTCTCCAGCTTCAACAGCCTATCAACTT
Organism: Ixodes ricinus; assembly: GCA_037355805.1. Lineage (NCBI taxonomy): Eukaryota > Metazoa > Arthropoda > Arachnida > Ixodida > Ixodidae > Ixodes > Ixodes ricinus. The sequence continues at coordinate 14,462 of JAZHYW010022451.1, forward strand.
TTGCTATGTTTAAGCTATCTAGGTATTACAGGAGATGAAGAAACATATCGGCTGGCCGCATCTGCGAAGGATTTCTAAAAACCGTGGTCGGTGTGGCCCACCAGGGTTTCCAGCCATTTTTTTAAAGTATACATTCGTAACTTGTGGCAACTGGAAATAATTTTTCATAAATTAAAACCAGCTTTATATAGTCAAACCCGTCTAGGGAAATTGGGAAAGCTCATAGGATAGTGACCGTCATCCTGAATTTATTCTTTGCCACCAGAGAGTGTGTTTTTCTTGATGGACGCACCAACACCTTATCTGTGTTGATGACGCAAATCTGTTTGACCATTTATTTATTTAATTATTAAATGTACCCTAGGGCCTTTGTCATTGGAGATGGGTGTGGTTACAAAAATTAAATGATGATGAAGTAAAAGAAAGCAGTTACTAGAAGTACAAAAAATGGCGTCTATTTAAACAATATTGGTTAAGGCGTTCTTGAACAGTCGGAGATCTTCTATCGAAGCTGTTGATACGAGAAAGTGATTCCATTCTTTTGTTGTGCGTTATAGAAATGACTAAGAAAAAACATTAGTCATGGATGGTGGGACACCGACCTTATGAACGTAATCTAGTCGATATGAAACGTACTGGGGAGGTAAAGAAAGTTCTGCGAGTAGATGCGGGTAATAAAACTACTTGTGAAATAAGCAAAGAACAAAGTTTTTATGACGCGATGCCAAAGACGGTAAGTCGAGGCTGGGTTTCATTGTGGTCATGCTCGCAGTTCTGTTCTAGTTGGCCAAAATAAAACGAACCAAGTTATTCTGGACGATTTCGAGTAAGTGAATTAGATTTTCATGACAATGATCCCAGACTGAAATGGCATATTCAAGTTTTCGACGAATTAGTGCTTTGTAAAGTAGAAGTTATAGAGATGAGAAAACTTTTGCAAAATTACGTCGAAGATGTCTCGAACATGCGGTTAGGGTTATTAATGATATGTGCTATATCAACTGTCCAAGTGAGATTAAAGCGTCCAGGGGCGAGTAATCGAAGATGTATACTGGTAGGTTATATATTTTTTCGGACACGCTCATAAACTTACGTTTGTTAATGTTCAATTTTATGCACCACGTTTGGCACCCAACAGAAATAGTTTCAAGATCAGACTGGACCGTGTTAATCTCATTTTCACAAATTTGTTTCCTAAATATAACACAGTCATCAGCAAAGAAATGAATATAGAAGAGACACAAGAGGGGAGATCATTAAGGTATATAAGAAAAAAAAAGTGGTCCGAGCACAGAGCCTTCTGGCACACCAGAGTGACCGCCACTCGGCTGAGAGAGATGATTATTATCTACATTTAACTGGAGCGGCTAACCAGAAAATATATATTCAAGCCAGATAAGAAGTTTTGTATCCAGGTTAAGTTGGTGCAACATAAAGGGTAATGGCTCATGGTATACCTTGCTAAAGGCTTCTGAAGAGTTTGAAAATATGCAATCAGCTAATGAACCATGGTCCAGAATGACATTTAGCTTTTGAAGGACTGATACCAACTGTGTTTTACACGATAATGTTTTTCAAAATCTACGCGTATGTTGTGACGCCGTGGAAAACAAATAAATTTAAGGAAGTTGGCGAGGTTCGAAGACAGGATATGTTCGAAAATTTTACATGAGAGGCTGGTGAGTGGTATTGGTCGGTTATTCAGTGGTGAGTGCTTTTTACCTGACTTATAAAATGAAATCACGTTCTTCGACCGTCCACTCAGCTGTGAGACAACCATTATCGATTGGCTGTTAAAAAAAGTTTGATATTTCGATAGCATAAGTCAGTGGTTCTCAACCATTTATGTTTCCCGGACCCCTGTGGATTGGCAGAGATGATGAATGCTTTCGTGGTGAGGGGAAGGGACAGATAATAGGCTAAATATTATAATTATATAATAAGTAAATATAACTAAGGGCTAGGGTGAAGTAGACCTCTCATTGACATGCACACGAGAAAACTCACCCGAAAATCGTAACATTTCCTCTCACTCCGAAAAAAGGCAACTTTACCGCGGCGCTTTACTGAATAGGCCGGGCTTCGCGGACCCCATGAATGCCTTCGCAGACCCCCAAGGGTCCGCAGACCCCTATTTGAGAACCGCTAAGCATAAAAAAAAAACGATCGTATATTTAAAAAAAAAATTGGGGCTGATTAGGTAACAACCAGGAGCAGGAGAAGCTTTCGACTATCTTGCATATATTGTGGCTTTGTAGGTTTTATAACGATCTTTGTCGATTCATGTTTCTGTTCGGTGATAAGCATTCAGCCGCGTTCTAGATTATCTTAAGAAAGTTTGAATTTTACACCAGGTGTAATCTTTAAGGCACTTACTACATCGCTATTTGTTGATGTTCTAAATTGATCTCACTTGGCGCTATATTACCTCAGTAGCTTTTGCGCCATTAAGCACGTGAGCGTCATCATCATCATCAGAGAGTAACTGATTCAATGTTTAGTTTTTGCCGTCTCTAGGTTTTCCACATGCCCCTTGTTCGCTTGGTACGTAACTTCCTAATATATAAAAGTGGTGACACCTTGTTCGCGCAAATACTGCTTGCAGTGAACAAAATACATACTTTGAGCTGTTTTAGCAGAGCATTTAATTGCACAAAAAGGAGAAAAAAACGCGGTAATTGACCAATATGTTAATTAAAGTGATTTGCAAATCTTCAAAACTGTTTACTACTCTAAAATTATTCCTATTATAAGTTATTTAAATCAGGCGCAGAGAAAAAAAATTGCGGCCACTTTTCCCCGTAAAAGTGTATTACAGGAAGGTAATCTTCGACGGGCGGCTGTCTGCTTCAAGTTGCACCTAAACTCCCTCGATAAAATGCACGCTTAAAACTGCCGCCCACCGTTGTTGTTGAAACGCCAAAGACACGTGCTACGAGCAGGTGTTCCGCCGCCATTGGCTTCGAAGGGCGGCTTATTTCAGTGCCTTGCGATGTGCTTTCAAAGTCAGCTCGAGAAACAGCCTCGTGCATTGGCGCAATTATTGCTGCTGCAAGACAAACAGAAACGCATCGTGGGGTATTATCTGCAAGGGCGCACTGCGCCAGCTGAACATACAGCGTACATTATAATAACTCTTTAGTTTGAGAGCGTTGTACCCAGTTATGACTGCGAGTGATCAGGTTATTTGTGATTTGTGCTGCTTGCCCAGGTACCCCTTGAATTGGTTTCCTAGTTTCACACAAAACACGGAGGAAACGGTGACTCGCGGCCGTTTGTCGATGCAACGAAATCAAGCACATTGAAACGGAATTTTGCGTATGGAGCTTATTTTTTGTGGATATCGTTTATTGCCAATCACGCTGGGAGTGGGGCGTCTTATTTCGAAGAATAATATTAGAAGCATAAACAACTATTGTTGGTTTACTATGAATTGCAATATCATTCGTCATGTTTACTTCCGTGTTTTGTTGCGAGGCCATGGACGAGGTGAAGGGCAGCCGCTACGACGACGGCGAGAACGACATCCTCTAGGATGACATTAAGAATGAGGACTATCCGAAGGACGACATCTAGGACGACCTCACGGACGACAATTAAAACAACCTCCTGGCCCTAGAGCCCTGGAGGGAGATCTGGGATCATATGACGTCAATATCTCGGCTAAACTTAGTGGACCAATTAAATTGGTCGAGGTCCCGTGACGTCAAGTCGAGCGATGTCGAATTTCCCGCTAAAAGTTGTCGGGAACAAAGAATAGGTTTATCAAAAAACATATTTTTGACACAGTGAACACAATTTCAATCAGTCACTGTCCATTATTCGAAAGTGAAGTCACTTAGGCTTTTCATATTTTTAGACCACGTGCCAGCAGAAGAAATAGCATTATATTTTTATTGCAGTACACGTTTTTGTAAAAAAACATTGTTTCGTTTTTATTGCTATAAAAATTATCATTGTTTAACGACTCTTGATTGAAAATGAAGACGACGGACCTGCTCAATTCATATCAATGGCCTGACGAGCCTACATTGATGCCATGGTCCACGTGACCCAAAAACTGCAGTTTTGAGGCAGTCGCAAGCGTCACTATTTAACGCTCCGGAGTAATTTCTGCTGAGCGTGCGAAATTAATCTGTGCGGCATGCATAGCGCAGCCTCGTCATAATACTTCGTCAACATTACCTGGACAACACCTGACGCTTATTTCAATAGCTACACAAAACTTCCAAATCGTCTTTATAACGCAATTCAAACGTTCTATACGAAATTTTAAGGAAACGATTTCTTTGAATTTTTACATTTTCGCAATAATTTAATAAATATCTGTAATGCTGCTGATGTCTACACCTTGCGCGATGTTAACTCCTCAATATCAGTCCAATAGATATTTTGACAAACACTTCAACATTTCCTTCATTCACGTCGATTCGACAAGGTTCGATCGATTTTTAAAAGACTGTTGAAAGTTCTTAATATATAGACTACAAACGCTGAGAATGTGATTACATTCCATCTACATTTTTACAGGCTTAGTATCACCCTATATCCTATGGAGTTTTCATAGACTACGCTCCATAAAAAATAAGGTGAAATACACAGAAGCTACACCACTTCTGGTTTGAACCTTCTTGCAGAGAAAGTTTTGCGACCATGCCAAATATGTATCGTCTCTTCCAATGTTTTGTTAGAGATACGGTACATCTCCTCCAATACTTTGTTAGAGATACGGTAAATGAACCTATAAAAGCAACATTTTATATAAAATATGGCTCAGACAGAAGCAACATCTGTAATCATAGAGCTGCTTAGGTGCCTCTCGTTCACATGTTGTTCTTTTACTCTAGAGGTATAAATACCGATGAAGTTGTGAACATTACTGTACTTGTAGTGTTACGAGTGCATCAATGCTTATGTTTTGCGAATATGCACGCCACATATTCCAAGTGCGCGTTTCCGTGTATCTAGTCTGCACATTAAAGTCATGTTGAACATGCATATTTTGTTTATTAGAAGCTGACCTATTTTCAACGGAGAGTGAGATCTGTTTATAGCTTCCAAATCTTGAAGTTATGTTTATACACGTTTTATCCTATTTTTTACACTAATTCTACAAAAAGTCTATAACGCTTGTCAGAATTCTTGTCAGAATTAGAAAAACAGCTGCAAAGCTCAAAAGCTGTGAAGCCAATGTAATGGCCATGCCAGCTTCACGAACCTCAGGATGGCTCCACACAATGAGAGGAACCACAAAATGAAAACTGCAAGCAGAGTATTGTCTCCAACTAAATAGAAATCTGCCCACCAGCCGAATTGCTCTACAAATATTAGTTTACAACTTGCGGCACTTAATATGGCGCAGCCTAGTGGTTGCAAAAACATTTACAACAGGCAAGGGAATAAAAAGGTGCAACTTCATTTAAGGCCGGGTTGCAGCAATTTTACAATGAAAATGTTCATGGATGAGGAGGGTAATAAAACGGTCGTACTGACCACGAGAGCAGCCAAAATTCACATTTGGTACAATCAATGTTCTTCTTTATTTGTTTGGCGGGTTTTTTCCGCCCAGGGGACAGAGATAAAGGCGTGAAGACTGACAGAGTCTCTGCCCCCCAACAGTTCAACAGTAAACAGTGCAATAAATATATTCAGCAATAGGTATACTCAGTAAAAATTAAAAAAGCACAATGAAACAGCTAATTTAACATTCAACATTGTGAATTGTAAAATAAAATAAAACGGCACAATCAAACAACCAGCAAAAACACATGTTACACAACAAGCATGATTCGAAGCGTATAACAAACGTAACGTCGTATGACACAGAAGCATCATATCGCTAATATAAATAAAAAAAAATAAAAAAGAGTGAGAAGAAGGTCACAGCATAAAATAGGGCTGATGGCCGCCATTTAGTTTAGCAATGAAGAATGATCGAATATATGCCAAGAGCCACATTTGTAGTCAAATATAAATACATACTAAAAATAATAACTTAGCCTACATATTACAGAACTGAGAAGCTAATACCACTGCCCACGAGAAAGCTTCGGCACTGTTTCTTGAAGGCATAAAATGTTTTATTATAATCTATAGTCATGTCTGTTCTGTTTAGCATCTTAGTTATCTGATATGACAAAGCAGTGCGGCCATAATTGGTTCTTATTGAAGGCATCCTTCGCTTTGGGTCTCGTAGTTGGTACGGACCTAAACTCGATTTTGGTGTGGAGTATATTCTGTGTTTGTGAATCCATTGTAAGAGCTTAAAATAGTATATTTGGTCAGCCTGAAGCATATTATATTTGATGAATAGTGTTTCACAATCAACATCACAAAACTAATAACATTGAAGTAGTTTAGTACAAATTGCACCACAACCAGATGCAAAGAAAAGGAACCTTTCTCTGCATGTGGTCAAAGGAAAGGACCTTTCCTTTGTATATCCAAAGCCATGCAAAAATCCAGAAAGAAGACAGAACCCTATCCATTTGGTTAAAGCACCTGAAAATTGAGACGTCTCAATCCTTTCCCTGTATCTTCTATTTTGGTTGTTTCAAGATTTTCTCACACAGTCTCAGGTGTTTTAACAAAATGGTAAACTTACACCTGCTCACCTGGCACCTTCACTGATTTCGTTAAACCTATTCATATCCCTGTCAGATAGGCCATTGGAATTGCATGACATACAATTTTTCTAGTTCTGACTTTCACCATGTTGGCAGTGCCTTGTGTTTGCAGCAATGTAACAAATATAGAACCTAGACTGATCTTTATGCTTACGGAGCATGGCGCTATCCCCCCAGGTCATGAGCACCTACAATACCAGTATGAGTTTTTTCATCAAGTATGTTTAATAACCCTCATGCAGCGCAGAAGACAACTGGAATTCGCAAGGAAGTTTAATGCAGCATCAATAGCACAGCCCATTATTTGTGTGGCATTACGAAACTTTTATTCTTGTCTGACTTCGATACAGAGATTTTGAAACTTGTATACATATCCCTTCCTCGATGAAACCAACGCAAAGCTACATAAATTTTCTTCATGGAAACATTCGCCCTAGTCCAGTCGCACTTAAATAATTTCATGTAGAGGCTCTGAAAACAGAGCATATGGCACAATTTCGCAAAAAGTGTAATTTGCTCAGCAGCACAAAAACAAGTTAGAACACCCACCAAGAATAGCAGCCTTAAAAGGCCTATAGCTTAAAAAAATGAAATAAATACACACAAGTTTGTGGCTCTGAAACTAAGAGGCCATGCCACAGGCAAAAAGTTCTAAAACAAGAAATGGAACTCAAAATGCATCAACAGATAAAACGTGCCACTCTTGCAAAAAAGAAAATGCTGAAACAGCTGCAACATACTATTTACTTCCCTGAATGCCGTTAGCGACGCAGTTCGAGCAGCAGAAGTGGATGCAGTCCTGTTTCAGTTTCACAACATATTTACATTTCATCAATAAATTGCCAAAAAAGGCTGTATTTCCGCCGTTAAAATGCCATACATGCTGAAAAATATTGGTGCCACATTCAAAACTCGATGCAGTTCTGAAGCATTCAATGATCTGACAAATCAGAAATTTGCAAAGCTTCAGGCAGGAACGAGATAATACAGGCATAAAACTTTTCCAAGGCTGAAGCTTGTGCTCTGTGTGTAGTGTGCATGTGTGCTTCCTTCTTTTATGGTTGTCTTGTGTGTGCTGTTCTACAGCATTTGTAATACACACAATTCACACTGTTTTGCTTCTTGGTCACGGTGTAGGAAGAGCTCTTTAGGTGTAGAGACTCCGCTCTCCGCGACCAGATAATGACACCCCTGCGCGTTTCGCTTCGCGCGGAGCCACCCCCAGATGGCGCCGTAAGTTTCCAGGCCATCCAACAGCGCACCGGGCCGCCTGTGCTAGCTGCCTGGGGGCCCTAATCTGGACACTTGGCGGAAAGGTCGGCGTGAAAGTCGGCGGCTATGATTGGCCGGCGGCAAGGTCAAGTGTGGCGTTGGCCAATGGCGGCCGCGAGATTTCCTCGCCGTCGCTTGCGCCAAGCGTCAGCTTAGGGCCCCTGCTACGGCGTGCAGCTTGCTTTCTGGGCGGCTGCCGGTTTGCGTACGATGTGGTATGTAGGTGGGGCCATTCAACTATCAGCTCTCTCAGCACACTGAAGTTTTCACAGCCGAGACAAAAGGCAGACGGTCAAACAAGAGGGTAGCTCCACTAATACCAGCCACGACGGCGGCAGTCTACGAGTGGGAAAAAAAAAAAAAAAAATCCCTGTCCTGCTGGGGGATTTTTAGCCTAGCTTACATTCCGTGGTCGTTTTGTTTCCTCAGTAAGCGCAATACTAACGTCGGTAAAGCGTCTGTAAAATGGATAAACTCTGATTGTGCCGCAGGTAAACAATAACTTGAGTGCGACCGAAAGAAAAAAAAGAATACACAAATATAAAGGATTAACACAAACCTTGTTAACGTATAATACGGAACTAAATTGCACCTCGTCCACATGACTTTTCTTAAAAAAAATATATAAATATATTGGGTTCGCTAATTCCCGTTGATTCTGACAGGACTATTAATTTTTTTTTTCAACATGTGGGGCAGCTAACGCGGTTATTCTTTTACGTTTTTAAGGCAGCCTTTGAGTCCTGCTAAATTGAATTG
>JAZHYW010022454.1:0-78683 GCA_037355805.1 Ixodes ricinus
TGATACTACCAAGCCTTTCTTCTCGTCATAATGTGCTAACACCGTCTCCTGGGTAATGGCTTCTTTCAATTGTTGAAAAGCTTCCCGGTGCCTTTGTCCCATTTCCGGGAGCGTCTTTTTCGAGGAGGCGTAGAGCTCCTTTGCAATGGTTGCCCAATTTATAGCAAATCGGGCAACCATTGCAGAAAGAGCTCTACGCTCTCCTCGGAAACGCTCAAGGCACCGGAAGAGCTTTCAGCTAATTGAAGAACATTGCTTAGCGCATTGTGACGAGAAGAAGGCTGGTGTATCGCTGACGCGTCACTCGTGTGGCGTCGGAGCGGTTTTAGCGCAGCTAGACAAAGACGAAACGAAGATTCCGTCTTTCTATGACCGGCGAAGATTCCTTCGCCGGTCATAGAAAGCCAACAGGCCGAGAAACGACTGCAAAGTTGTGCGATTCGTTGGCTCAGGCATCTCCTTGAAGGCTTTGAGCTTGTCGTTGGTCGCATGATTGCCTGCCGCATCAATGATGTGTCCGAGGTACCGCACTCGATCAACTGCGAAACGACACTTTTCCCTTTTGAGGCGAAGGCCTGCTTGGGAAAGTCGTGATAGTACCGTATTGAGCCTTTCCAGATGTTGCGATGGTGTTGATCCGCTGATAATTACGTCGTCTAACTATATTCCGATTCCAGGAATTCCTGCTAGCACTGTCTCCATAAATCGTTGAAAAATCGCCGGAGCTGCCGAAATACCAAAGGCATCCTCTTGACCCTAAAAAGTCCCTTTGAGGTGTTGATGGTCAACACGTTTGCAGTTTCAGCAGTCAGGCTCAGTTGTTGATAGGCCTGAGTGAGATCCAGAGTTGAAAACACTGATCCGCCCTGGAGATTCGCTAGTACCTCGGAAATCGTAGGCATGGGGTACACCGCTGTCCTTGCTTCTTTATTGACCGTGCTACGGTAATCTCCACACAATCTGATAGTGCCATGTTTCTTCCGGACGACTACGACTGGCGTGGCCCACTCCGAGTGTTGAGTTGGTTCGAAGATGCCCTGATTTTGGAGCATCTGAATTTCGGCCTCCACTGCTGTCCGCATCGCGAACGGCACCGGTCGTGCCTTGAGAAAATGTGGCTTGGCATCTTCTTTCAACTCCAGGTGCACAGGTGGGCCGTTGTGTCCGGTGATCTTGCAGTCGAAGACTTTGTCGTGTGTGCTTAGAACCCTTGCAACGTTGTCGTTGACGTCCACGTGGTGTATTCCGCTCACTCAGATTCTTAGTGCGTTGAACCAGTTCCTTCCTAGCAGGTTGCAGCCCTTCCTCGCGTCACTAACAGAGGTAGTACGTAGTCCTTGGACTTGTGTCGTACCTGGACATCAGCTGTGCCGAGCACTTCCACTCCTTCGCCTGACCAGGTGTGTAGGGTCACATCTTCTTGGTCTAGTTTCGGAGGGTGTTTTGGCCACATCTTACGATATGTTTCCTCGCTGATGATGGTGCAGGCCGCTCCCGAGTCCACCTCAAAATCCATGACTCGATTTTCAATCTTGAGCTTTATAATGAACTTGTGTGATGTACTTGATGCTCGCACAGCATTAAGCTCGTATAGATCTGCCGAAGTTCCAGGGGAATCATCCTCGGTTTCAGATGCATGATCCTCTTTTTCGATGATACGTGTGTAGTGCGGGTATTTCTTGAGTCCTGTCCTCGCGAAGCAAGCCTTTTCAATGTGGCCCGTTTTGTGACAGAAGTTACACCGCGCGTTGCGGAATCTGCAGGAAGCAGCTGAATGCTGTTCCTGGCACCTGTAACATCTGGTCGATTCGGATGTTCTCCTTTCCTTAATGTCTCTTTTTTAAGTGTTGTTTTATCTTTCCGGATTTCGTGAATTTCAGACTTCTCCGCTTTCAAATCCTTTTGATGCTGTGCGGCGCTCTCTGTCCGCAGCGCCATGTCGTGCGCCTTCTGAAAAGTCAGGTTTACTTCTGCAAACAGTCGCTGTTGTAAATGTTCGTCGCGCAGGCCGAACACAAAACGATATCTCAACATTACCTCGAGAGGCAGCAACGCTGGGTTCAGCTCTGGCTGTCGAGCAGGAGATCGCGCTTCGCCTGCGGAACCTGCGGTGCTGGTGCTAGCTGTGACCGCCGCTGGGGTTGCCGTCAGAACTCCGAAATTGCAGTCGGCAGAAAGCTTCTTTAAAGCTGCAACATAGCTCGATATCGACTCCCCCTCGCTGGTCCCTTCGCTGAAATCTCGTCCTGCTGAAAAGCTCCGACGGCCGCGGGTCGTAGTGTTTCTTCAATGTCCCCATGAGCTCGTCGGAAACTGACCTCACCAGGAGTCTTTGGTGCCACGAGCGCTCGTACAACTCAACAGTAAAGCCCTCTTCTTTGTAGGCTCCAGCACTCCGTTTGCTTCGCAGTAGAATCCAAGTCGCTCTGCCCAAGACGGCCACGCTGTTCCATCAAACTCTTCAAGCTTGCCCTGGGTAGCCATCGTTCACTCGCCCTTGTGGTGTCCGTTCACCGACCTCGTCGCCAAAGTGTGATGTATCGCGAGTAAGACCCAGTTGCAGCCGTTAGTCGCTCGACTCGTTCGTTTTAATCATGGCTCCCGACTGACCGGGACCCGTGCTCTTTCAAACCGCGCGCTCTCAGCACGCGAGGACCGCGCGCTTCCCAACGTGCCCCGCCATCTGCTATAGCATAAGCAGATACATCACACCCATACGTGATTCAGCTGAAATGCGCCAAGAGCCGCCACATTCTTCATCCCGATTGCGGCGTCCAGAGATCTGGCAAAGTCTCCTATTTTGTAAGGTTTCACCTTAGCGTCGCCGTGCAGGAAGACGGTGGTTGCAAGTCGCTTGCCCGACGGGAGAGCCGGGAGGGACATCCTGTATTCCGCTCCCGACTGGCCAGTCCCATCCAACGCAGCCGCTCCGTTGTTGCTCATATCCTCGTGCGTCTCTCGGGGAGCTTGGAAAGACACGACCGTCCCGTACAACTTTCAGACTCCGTCTGAAAGTTGTACGGGACGGTCATGTTTTCCAAGCGCCAATTTCAAACCTCTGACATTTTTTTCTTTCTGTGCTGTTTCGAAATCGTCACTCGCGAAACGTTTCAGACTAAATGAATACCAGGTTTTCTTTTCTGCCAGCCCTGTATGATGGTCGATTTTCCTCGTCTATTCATACTGGCTACTGTATGTCAGGAATATATGTGGTTTTGATAGAACCGTGTTGGATGGACATCTGAGAATTCAAACTTATTAGTTAATACCCTGAAGGCAACACGCACTGAATACATGTAGTGATGTAGGAGTGTGAAAGATTTAGAAATAGACATTTTTTTATTATAGGCTTGACCACTGATTCCAACTAAGTATTCTAAATCCTAAAGTTAGATTGAACGGAAATATATTACCAGATGCACCACTCGCTCAGAGTAACTCTGTCAAATGGCCACGATATTTCAAGATCCCTCCTCCGGGTCAGTCAACTTCCTTTTGGGGTATGGGCGTGGCGTCCTGGTCCGGATGGTGACGACCGATGACGGTGCTCGCCCAATGACAACCCCAGGAAGTTTATAAAAGAAAAAAAAGTCGTTTGATCCCGTTGAACACATTGGGACGTCGGTTGGCTTTACAATGGCCAGTGTAGCCACGTTTATCATGAAGCAAAACAACTCAACAGTGAGCTAAAATCCCAAAATTAAACCTTCTACTTTTGTCCCCAGTGTCCGAAAATCAAATCGAAGCCAATCTCCGAAAATCCTCTCGGCAGTCCTTCTGTAGGCTCGTAGGGGCCTCCTTTCCCCTCAGGGACCGACCATTTCCTTCAAATTTCACCACTCCCGCGTGGTACACTGTTCTCCAATGGTCGGCGAGCTGTCAGCCTGGCGCTCCAACCGCCAAATCCAAATTCCTTCTAGAGTCGTCGCCTGCATTTTTCGCAGTCTCGGCTGGCGCCAACAGCTAAATTATTTCATTGGGCAAAAAGCGACAATTTTACACTAAGCGGCGGAACCCTCTATATACAGGCACACTTGGTTAAAAGCCGCAAACAGCTCCAAGCACGAGTTCTCCCCGCACCGCCTCTCGAAACCCGAGACGTTTCTTAACGACCGCGGAGGAAGCTCTTCCACCTCGGCCGCGATGCCCCCGCCAATGCTCCCTCCAAAACGCCGAACCAAACACAGAAAGTTAAAAAATAAAAAAAAAAACAATGCCAACGCAACTTTGGAAAGAGGAATTTTCTAACAAAAATCATCTTATTTAATATGCAGGATTTCTACATACCTAACAAGGTCATACATGAAAAAACATTTTTTTTCGGTTAATATTGGTTAAAACCGGTTACCGGTAAATAATTTGCGGTTACGGTTACGGTTTCGGTTTCCATATTTTTGAAATAACGATTTCGTTCCGGTGACGGTTACTGAAAAAATTTCGTTCCTAAACGGTTTTCGGTTTCGGTTATGCTTACGGTTTGAGTCCCTGCTTTTGAGGCATGGTTGAGACCGTTACGTTTGTCGCAAGCTATACCTTGTTTTTCGTGCGTTGGGTACATGTGTTTCGCGTGATGGAAATGCCTTTAGACATGGAAATGTGCTAATTTAATCATGTTAATCTATCTGTGAAGTTTCCTCTTGTGATGATTATGTTCAAGAAGAGCGCGGAAGACCGACGACGCGACAGAACGAGCAATTCAACGCAGTTGGTAAGCATGCTTCTTTGTTTGCATTGTAAGTTGACGTGTTGAACGAGAAGTGAACATAAGGGAGTTTTAGAATAACGTCCGCAACCCCAAAGAAATAATGTCGTCTCTGCTGTGCCTGTGCAGACCCAAAACAAGCATTCGGACTTGAGCTTTGGGGCCCGTTATTTCTCGAAAATAGCGTTGGTACCGCGAAAGGCGGCGCCCACGACATCTCCGTTGATCGCGTCTTCGACGCCGTCGCCCGCTCGGGAACTGCGTGAGTCGCACTCGGCGACCGCGGTCGGTATGGTCGAAGCGTATTGAAAACGCCACGGATCGCTGGATTCAAAGCTCAAAGCTATCGAAGCGCGTGTACTTACGATCGCGGCAGACATGTAAACATGCCTGGGTAGTGGATCGTCTGGGCTTCGTAAGTACAACAAAGCAGCTTGGCAGTGACAAAAACAAAACATGCGGCATTGAGTATAAAACAACTGTAAAACTGTTACTCTAGACGAAAAACTTGTTTAATTTTCAAGATATAAGGCTCCAACTTCCAAATAAAAGCTGTCGCGACATCTTGGTGGCGTTTTAAGCGCGAGATGCTTGCGTTTTGGGGGTCCCCGGCAGAAAACGCTATTCTAAAACTCTTCGCCACAATCCTCGCTATTCTGCCGTCCGTAACGCGCGGTAAAGTAGCGCCCGGTATTCTAACACTCCCTATTTTTGTCGGCACACGTTTGCTCGTTAAGCTAGAATTTTCTTTCTTGTTTTAACTAGTTGGTTTGCTTTATCTGTCCTTATGTCTGGATCTGTGCGTAGCATAATGAAAAGTTGCCACTCATTCTGTGTATGGTCCGAGAAAGCGTAGCTTATGTCCATTGAGCACTTATTGAATTCCCAATGCTACTTTCAGTCCGTTGCTTTAGAAAATGTCTTACTGGTCTAGCAGTGTACTGATGTCATTCAACTTTAAATTGATTACATTGATCATACTTCATTACATTTCAGATGTTAGACTTCTTTGGAATTCGGTTCATGCAGAGCCAATATACCTTTGCAGTCAAAATGGTTCAAGAGGATAGCCATCTTTTGTTCTGAAATTATGGAAGTGGACTGGATGGTACTGTTAGGACAAACCTCGGTCCCCTGACTTTCTAGAATTGAACTGGGTTTACATTTGTCTGTTAGAATTTTCGATAAGGCAGTTGTTCCTTTTCGCCTCTTTTTTATCTCTTTCATTTTACAACTGTGATGTGATCAAGCCGAGGGTCGCAGTTATTCCCAAATAAAGCAGCAGCAGTGTGTTCCCAGCTTGCGTCACTTCGATTCGTTTCAAGGCGCGCCACGAAATAAATGCCCCTGTTCATACACCGTTGGAAGTGGGACTGACTTCAAAATGCAGTTCGACACAGTGCTTGAGCGGTAAGGGACGTGTGTTGAATGACCTATGCGGTTGTCACGGGTTCGCGGTTGATCAACTTGAAACATTCCAAGTCCCACTTCCTTCTTCTCGTCTCCCTCTTCCCATTCGTTTGAAGCTCGGCCGGCATAAGTCTCATCCAAGCTCATGCCTTTGGCGCTCAGGTAAACATGTGCGAGGGTTGCAATTGAACCCCAGCCCCCTCCCTCCCCCCAAACCACCCTTAAACAGAACAAAATGACAAAAAAGACGAAATTTGTGACAGCGGTGTTCGAGAGCAACTGCCGACTTTTAATTACCCTGCCTGAAACTTTGCAAACATTTCAGTGTGGCTGTAGCTGTGAGGGTGAGTGGATACATAATGAAAACTGGACCCTGAAGCGACGCCTTCACGATGCCGAAAATATATATGGAAAGTTAGAAAGTAACCCACTAGTATACTTCCTAAATATTTGGGCCGGGTGTCGATTAAAAATTTTAACCCAGTTAATTTGTCACATTAATTTTCAGGCATAATATCTTGAAAAGAATGAAACTGCAGATGTTCCAAACTGGCTGAGTTAAAGCAGCCTTGCAGTGCACCACGGTTTAGACTGAACATACTTTACTGTAGCATCCACAAAGTGTGGCTCCTACATTGAAGTTTTATGAGCTAGTTTCTTCAATGTTTGAACTTTCAGCGTGCCAGCTGGGTAGTGTGTAATTGTGCTTTTATAACGCAACCAATATCTTAATTCTGGCGACAAAATTCGCCTAGCAGTTGACATGGTTGGACAACGGTGTGCATGCTTGCCTTCTCTGAAGCGGCTAATGAAGCGAAATAACAGCATGTGCGGATTGTCCATGCATTTAATTCTTTGTTTGTTGTTTGTGTCAGACTACATGTGCTCCCAGTACAAGGGGTGGCCCTCCATGCGCTGACGACCAGCATATTGTCTCTGTTCGGCTGTCGAGGGAAATTTAAAGGGTAAATATTGCAGCTCCAGTTCTTTCTATTCTTTCCGTGCTACACTTCCTGCGAATTTCTCTGCATGCTTGGTCTTTTTGTTTTTATGGTACTGTAAACTTTTGTTATAGTCCGTTGCAACTATAGAATAGCAGAAGCCCGTCCCACTATTCCCTTTGCTCGCTATGATTGGCGGTGTCCTCTCGGCTGTCCTCCTCTTTAGTGTTTGCTTATTACAAATAGTGAAGGGATTTGTGGGAGGGGCTTCTGCTATTCTAGAGTTGGAACAGAGTATAGCGCGACCTCGGTTAATTTAATCATTTCGAAGAGTCCTAGCGGGCACCCATGAATTTTTATGGGAAGGACTCTGCATCATATTTTGAACCGAGAAAATGACCCCACGAACGGGAAAGCTTGGGCCTTCTGCTACAAAATTAACCGGACCAAACTTCGTTTTCAAGACGAAACCGGAAAAAGTCGACTCCAGTCTTATAAACGGCGAGTAACAGAAATGCTGTGCTAGTCTCGCCACGTTGGGAAGCTAATGTTATGACCCCCATCTTGATCTCTTTAATGCTTGTTATGGCTGTTCTCACATCTGGTATTTTCACTGTTCTGTGGCCAAAAGTGAGTGGTAGGTCACCATAGGTTTCCAGAAGAGAGCGGTCGCATATGCAGAAATTTCTAGTAAGTTCGTAGCGCAGTGGCGCTTCGTCACAACCGAGGAAAATCTCTACGGTATTGTTGGTACAAAACATTAAGCCTCACGACTATACTCTGTTTCACCTTATGATGTACCGCAGGGAAGGCTACAAGCGCGAGCTCCTTTCTCTGGGGCACGTCTCGGCGGCACAAGCTCTCGTGCTCCAAGGGCTGCTGCCAACACTATGAGCTCGAGCTTCTAGCCTTCGCTGCGGTACAACATAAGGTGAAACGGAGTATAGCAGCAACTTATTCGTGGATCACGGTGTAAGATACACTCTTTAGGTGAGGACACGGCGGGGCTGAACGCGCGGCGCGAGGAATCAGATAGTGTTCGTTCGACGGGCATCCGAAAGGCTGCATTATTCCGCGGCCACCGTGCCCGCGGCTGACAGTGTCGCCGGCGGCCAAACGGCGAAACTGTGTGAGAGCGAAAAAAATTATCTCGTTGCCATGACACCCCGGTACACCGTGGTCTTTCTGCACGAGCGACAACCTTGCTGGAGCTCTGCGCGTGTGGAGCATGAGGCGGCACGAGCCGTCTTTGCCGTGCCCACGGGTCGACGAGTCATCTGCCGGCGCCGCTTGAAACCATAGTGAGAGAGAAAGAGAGAGAGTGAAAAGCGAACTTTATCTGCACTGCGCGAGGAGCGCGCTGTCCTCACCTGAAGAGTATTATATTACACCGTGTCGTGGATATACAGCACCGTAAGGCGTTTTTCGAACTCTACTCACACAAAAAATTACAGGGGCGTAGGTATCTCTTTGTGGATTAAATGCAGAAGCATTGCCATTCCTAACGACACTTCCTTTTTTTTCTCTATTGTTAGGAATGGCAATGCTTTCGCATTCAATCTACGCAGGGATACCTAAGAGCCGAGGTAATACTTTTTTTACGTTACATCATATGGCGTCACACATCATGGTACGTCATGTCGTCACGTGAAGTGTGATGTCATCGAACTGAGGACATATTTTTATGACCATCTTTCAAGCACATCAACGCCGACGCCGTCATTTTCCGTAATGGGACAAGCTTCTTTTTGAGGGGAGAGTAATGCCGCATTCCGAAGCGGCTGAGATAGCACAGCAGCTAGCATGCCCGGCTCTCACACAGCAGGACCGTGTTCGAATCTCAGCCGTGGATGCACATTTTATTCTTTCTTTTATTCCTCTGTTGGCATTTGGTACCACTCGGTTAACGCCGCCGGACGCCGGATTTTCCGCTCCATGGACATATAATGCTTTCGCATTAAAAGGCACATCCAGTCAGCAATGCGCCTTTTCGTGTGGTAGAGTCGCACAGCTGCCCACCACTTCGAAAATCACAACTGAAGTACGAGGGGGCACTAGTGATCACCAAATCAGGTTCACACCATTCATAGGTGAAGGACCGATTTGGATGCACTGAAGATTTGTGTGGCATTTTCTTTCGTTGATTCATTGGCGCGTCTCGCCGTTGATCGCAGTCCTGCACCTCGTTAGCTCTAACCGGCAGGATGGACAGCTCGGCAGAATTGTCGGCTGAATCCTCCGTGTGTAGTTTGGCGTTGTCCTTGTGCTGCTTCAAGTAGGGATGCATGCGAACAGTGTGCAAAACACATGCCTCTTGCCCACGCTCCTGACTTCATTGCTGGTCGCGGCGAAATAGTCAAGTGACGTGCGGCCATGTTTGCCCTAAGACAAAAAAGACTTCAGTGAGACACTTTGGATGATGTCGTAATATTCCGTCGTAAGTCACACAAAAGTTGCGAGAATTATGTTTCATGAATACGGATTTTTTCTCGGGTTTTGTCACACGCAATTTTTTTATCTTAAGTGCTTTTTGAATTCGGCCTCTGATGTCTCGATCCTGCCAATAATTCAAACTTCGTGTATTGCATCGATTATGAAAGCTGCAGTTGACACACACTCCTTCGGAGTATGGCTTTATGATCCGCATAGAACCCTATTACCGTTTCCTTCCTGTCCGTTATGATTAAAAATACTTCTTAAAGATAGTAAACAAACACAAAAAATACAAAGGGACAAGTGGACATAAAACACCGGCGCCAGTGTTTACCACCACTTACTGTCCCTGTGTTTTTAGGGGCGCTTGTCTACGATTATGAACCAATTGGCCCGAATTGTTGTATTAATTCTTCGAGAGGCTTATTCGCCTCGAGATCGAACCGTGTCGCCACCGTGCAGCCAAAATTAGAAACTTATGAAGGCGAAATACCGCCGTGCGTCGTCTGCTACTGGCGCACGTTCAGAAGTGTGGACATCGACGACACAAGCCCGTTTCCGGCTGAGCTTGACCCTCCTTATTGAATGTTTGATGTTTTAATTGTCGTTTCTTCTTAGTAAAGGTTGTGTTGTATCGTTTCACAGGCGTGAAAATACAGCAAAGCGATTATTATTAAGTCGGAAGCTTCCATAATCTTAGTGTGTTGGTTCGTATACAACCGCTTGTCCCATGTATTTCTGTTTTCTCCCACAAGCAATAGCTTTCATAAAACATTAAATGCTCATTGGAGCTGTGGTTTTATTAGAAAATTAACCCGACTGATCGGTACCCTTTTATCGACTAACCAACCGATAAATCCGTGTGCTGATTTTTCGCCGGTCATATTGCATTAAAGAAGTTAAAACTACACATTTTTTACTATGTCATAAATGGCACATTGCATTCCAATTTTAAACTTCTCGTTGTGACGCCTAAATATGAACACGGGAAGCCTTTTAATGTGAAGTAATTTTTAAGTTATTATTTGAACAGTATAATTACCCTCGGTGACAATCACAAGCACGTTGAAGTGGTTTACCGTGCAAGCCTGTGTCATAAAAGACAACGACGTCAGAAATATTAGAACAGGCACCTCTTACTTTTTGCTGACTTTCTCCAGCACAAGATTCCGATTAAACGGAAAAAAAATCGCAATCTGAGCATTACTTTATTAATCTAAAGATTAATCGATGAACTGCCCAGTCCCGATATGCGTTAGGTGAGGGCCGAGGTGATCGGAAAGTCTCGTGAAGGTCGCTAGCCCTCATCAGTAAAAGAGTGTCGCTGCCGCCGATGCTGTCTGTGTCGTGGTGCGGGTTGTTGGCTGGAGTTTCAGAGTCTACTGTGTTTGAATAGAAGATTATTTAGCCAGAAACTTATAATATTAGCCTATTGACATCCGCGGCACTCACAAAGAAGATTGGAGCGGGTGAACCAACACTACAGAGAAGATCATTTAATAACACCAACGTTGCTGCGTTGCTTGGTTACACTTGTTCATTACACTCGCGGCAGATATATTAGAACAGTCTGTTTCGCTTGTTTCAGTTGTGCTGCCAACGTGCAGTTTGCGGATCGTAACTAGAAGAGGCACTCTCTCCTCATCGCAACGTAGTAGATTTGTTCCGACTCCGAAAAACTTACCCACACCATGGCACGGTAAAGGGAAACATTGACTGCAGAGGAATTTAATAGCACGGCAATTTTCGATACAGCACTGACTTCTCTTCGTGTTAAATATTTATATTACTGCAAAAGCTATAAGTTAAAAAAAATGCATCGAACCTGCGATTTCACAGCCCACAGTACCATTATTATGTTATCCGGGTCGGAATTCAATGTTTTGTAGAACTCCCTCGCTGGTAAACCGACATATATATATGTATATATATATATATATATATATATATATATATATATATATATATATATATATATATATATATATATATATATATATATATATATATATATATATATATATATATATATATATATATATATATATATATATAATAGTGCAGATCACTCGGAGACCGGCATCCATCGTGGTGATCCATGCTTCCCAACGTCTGCGTAGAGCAGACGACGCATCCACACGAGCGATTATTTAAATTTAGGCCGTACACTGGTAACACAATTCGATCTTCACTGAAGCACCGGACGGTACCGCACCATTTTCCGCTAGAATTGTTTTTCCACCGACACTATGCGACAAAATAAACGCAAGAATCTACGCCGTCTCGCGCGCGAACGTGGAGAGCCTATGGGGCGGCCGTGCTTCCATCCCCGCTTTGATGATGATGATAGCACGACAGTAGCGCCACCTCTAGGTCGATCTCGAGGCCAATAAGTCATAGCTTCTCTATGTTCAAATTTGGCAAACTTCATAAGCGAAAACGTTAGCTCGCTTGTCTTTGGTGAGACCTTGTAAAAAGCCAAAATAAAAGACTGCAATGCGGTGGCAAAACAGTGACATAATGATACTCGCAGACTCGGGGGCAAAATATACTTTTGCACCATGTGCACCTGACAATGTTACTAGTGCCACTCATTAAACTATCAAGGTAGTGTTTAAATTAAGTGCCTGGGTGAGCAAAAAGTAGGAATTTTAAATGTGACTTTCCGCATTTAAGGCTCGTTCAATGATACAGTGCAGCGCTAACTCAGCCCTGTTAAGGCAACGAGTCACTGCAACTTTCATGGCTTGTATCCTGTGTTCTGAGTAGCCTACTTTCAAACAAAGGACTGACGTCCCGGTTTGTAATACTAATTCAGCGCTGAGGTAGTGCTGCGCTGTGAACAGGATACCTTGCTCGGACATTGAAGTTTAGACAAGCAGATCAATGTGTAACTGTGTATTTTTTTCTTTATAGGTTACTAGTACTCCCGTTTACGCGAAGGCAGTACAAGGTCTCCCGTGGACACGAAGGCAGTACAAGGTCCCCTATGGACACGAAGGCAGTGTACCATACACTCGAATTTCAAACTATAAATAAACCAGTTCTTACTCCTTCCCACGGTTTTATGCAGGCATTTTCTGAACCCTGCATGCATATATAGGCAAACATATAAGTGACACTTGCACTCACTTTCCCTTTCCCTCAAAACAGCGGTTACATCCAGACCACATGTCATGCAACCTATTGCCGTCTTCCCTGTTAAAGCACTCTATCTAGAAACCCAAGCTGGGAGTATAATTTCTAATACATTACATTTGAAAGTCTAAATACACTGCTTTGAGTCTCTGTTGAAAATCAAATATTTTTTCTACCGCGTTGTAATTGAGTGTGGTGGACTAGTTCACGCTCGCAGGTGTGTGACACAGCAAGACGGAACACGAAGAAAATGTTGTTGGACACGATAAATACGATTAAAGATTTAAGACATTATATACAGATTATTACAAAATCATCACGAACGAATGTCAGTGACAGTATGGAATAAGAGTCTTACAGGCCTTGCCGAGGGAGCGATGCGACAGTGTTCGAAGCCTGGTGAGCGTTGTAGGGATGGCTTGGTTGGATGTCTCAGCCCGTCTGTTGACATGTGGCTAGGGGGCGGCGTCTTCGTAGTCGGGTCTTGCGTGTAGCTGCAAGACTCCGTCGACCTGTCCACGGACGACCTTGCGTAAAGTTGCAAGGTACAGCCCGCCGGCCTGATGCTGTCCCGTCGAGTTCCACACCTCTTCTTCTTCTCCGTCCTTCTTTTTCTTCTTCCTCAGTGAAGGCTTTCTTTCTTGCCCGTTGAAGTCATCACGCTAACCCCAACTTACCCCTAATGAAAAATCCGGCAAGATCTTCCAGTGACATTCGGTGGAAACGGGTTAATTTCCACTCATTTTCACCAGAAACCAGCGTAGTTTACCAGTTTTTTGGTGGTAATATTACCGGCCGCCACTTTCAGTTACCAGATTCCGGAGTACGTTTTACCGGAGCCACTTTCGGTTAAAATCCGGCAAAAACTTCCCGTGACATTCAGTGGAAACGGGTTAATTTCCACTCATTTTCACCAGAAACCAGCGTCGTTTACCAGTCTGTGGTGGAAATATTACCGGACGATACTTTTGCTGAAAGTTTTGCCAGAACCATTTTCGATTACCAGTCGCTGGAATCCTACCGGAAGCCACTCTCGTTTGCCAGACATCGAACTTCACTGGTAGCCAACGAAAGGGGAACGGCTAAAGGCAAGGAAGCCAAGACAAGCAGGGGGACAAGCTGAGTTTGTAATGGTGGCCGCCAATGCATTGGCATTCTCGTGAGTGCGTGTTTTAGCTCGAGACGACGTTGCAATCCTGCAAGAAGTGCGTGCAGTGAACTGTTTTGACGATCCAAAAAGGTGAGCAGCGATCACCGGCAACTTGCTATTTGCGACAGGCAAAAGTCGGGGCAGAGCAGGTACGAGATCACTCGGGCGGCATTCTCGTGAGTGCGAGTTTTAGCTCGGGACGACGTGGCAACCCTCAAGAAGTGCGTGCAGCGAACTCTTTTGACGATCAAAAAACGTGGGCACTTTCACCCGTTTTCATTCGAAACCAGTTTACCCGCAGTCTGTGCGAGATTATTTGCCGGCAAACAGATTTTGCTGTAATTTCATCGGCATCGGGTTTCCAGATTTCGCTGGAATGTCACCGCCAGCCACTTTCGTTTCCCAGATGACCCGGTTTTAATCTTATCCGAAACGGGTGACTCGCTTCCCTGTTTACCGAACTTCACTCAAAGCCGACGCGAGGGAGGGGAAGCCGAGGCTACCCGGGGACTGGGCGTCCTTGGTGCCTCGCACCAAGGACGAGTCCCCACGCACCCTCTCTCCCTCGCATTGGGTCGTGGGGAAAATGCAAAAGGTCATTTTGCAGACATTTTTTTAAGAAAACCGGCTTCTTTGTCCGTCAAAGAGCAACGGCCGCCCAGGAACGAACGCTCAGTCTCGGATTCTCGTTCTATGTGTGCGACCTGTATCTTCCAGAGCAGCTACGTGTGCAGATGAAAAGAAAATATCTTTCAGTGACCTGTTTCTTACGCCTCATTGTCCGTCCGGCTTCAGAAGCATCCAGCGAGCGAAAAAAACTGTGCCCAAGATTTCTCGACGTCGGCGGATGTTCGTTTCGCGCGTTCGTGGTTTTCGCTAAACGTGCTACTGAGATCATACGTGTGTGTGCCGTGTGGTGCACCTGCGCGGTTTTATTACCGTACGTCTAGGAATTTACCCAGCAGAATTGTAAGTACCTTGAAAGATATCTTTTGCGACAAAGAACTCGGTGGTTCCTATTTGGCCTGATTGCTTTTGTCTACAGCTGTGCAAATTGTTTCACTGGTATCGACCCGGTTAAATAGATACATAGAACCTTCAGGTCTCTGTGGACGAACCACTTTAAATGTTACCGAATCGTCCAGCATCTGGTAAACATGTACCAACCACGGTTCACAGAGCTTCCTCCTAAATGGCTTCCGTTGACTTCCGAAAAAAAGAAAGAAAAAACACTATGAATTCCGGCCAATCTTCAACAGTTTGCCAGAGTCTTTGCTGAACATATCATCCTTTCGTGCGGTAAAACGGAATGTAAGAGAATGTTGCCTCACGCTCGCGCAATAATGATTATATAATTACTTAGTGCGTATTCGTTGCCCACATTCCTACGTTATTGTTGTTTGTTTGTTTTGTTTCTCTAGTGTTCACTGTGTCACGGTATTTTATTGGCTGCCTGGTCTCCCATACAAGCATCTTTGGTTTTGTGGGCCAGCACGCACACATGTAGTTTTTCGAAGATAATAAAGATATTATTATATGGTGATCTTCTGGTAAATTGTGACTTTACTGGCAGCGAAAAGGGTCCCATAATCCAGTAAAATATAGTTTTACTGGAAATAATCTTCCGGTACAAATCCGGTGTTTCGGGTAAATACCGATAACATTCCTTTAAAAGAACCGGTAACATTCCAGTAAAAATTCCGGTGACATTCCGGTAAGCTACGGCTTTACTGGAAGTAAAAACAGTCCCATAATCCAGTAAAATAGACTTTTACTGGAAAAGACATTCCGGTAAAAAATATTTTTCAATTGGGACCACAATCAGCCCCTGCTTAAGATAGTTGTTTGGTTCAAACAACTTCTACCACGTTCACTGTCACTGAGTACGCAAGCTACCATAAGCTATAAATTATGTCCGTTGACCTATACACACACACCCACACACACACACACAAGTTTCTACGCGAAGGATAAGGCATTAATAGTCACGGCCCAAACACTGTACGTTGAGAAAAAAAATAGTTTCCACAGAAACAGTGGTATATACGTCAAAAGTCACTGAATAAGGGCCGTCGGCCACACATGCACTTAGAAAAACTATTTACGCACATAAAACCATGAATGACCTAAACAAATATTCTTAAGCCGCCGAAATCCGACTCATATAATCAGCGCCAACGTTTTCACTACCTTTGATATACTCCACGGTAAAGTCGTATTCCATAAGAGCTAAGCTCCAGCGCAAGACTCGGTTGTTGACGTGCTTTGCGGAATTTATATAAACAAGCGGCTGGTGGTCACTCTGCAAAATGAATGACCTTCCGAACAAGAATACATGAAATTTCTTAACTGCCCACGTAAGGGCCAGACCTTCTCGTTCGATTGTTGAATAGCCTGCTTCACGCGGGAGAAGTCGACGACTTGCGTAGGCGACAGGGTGAAGAACATCATCATGCCGTTGCATGAGAACGGCACCCACGCTGGTGTTCGACGCATCGGTGCGTAGCACGAAAGGTTTCGAGAACTCCGGTGCTTTTAGAATGGGTTCTTTGGACAATTGTTCTCTTAGCTTGTCAAAAGCCTCTTGTTCCTTTTTGCTCCAATTTACCCTGTTTGGTGCCCTCTTTCGTGTCAGTTCGGTTAGTGGATGAGAAATCTCAGCGTACTGAGGGACGAAATCCCGATAATAGCCCGTAAGGCCGAGGAATGACCGCACCTCTTTTTTCGTCTCTGGCTGTTTAGCAGCTTGAATCTTCTCCAGTGTCTCGACCTGCGGCCTCAGAAGACCATGACCAACGATGTGTCCCAGGAACTTCACAGAGGAAAAGCCAACTTCGCTCTTTGTAGGTCGGATGGTTAACCCGGCATCCTTTACCCGCCGGAAGAACAACTCGAGCGCCTCCAGGTGTTCCTCCCAGTTCTCTGTGGCAATAAGGACGTCATCAAAGTAGTGGTAGACCTTTGGGAGACCCTGGACCACTTTTCTCATCAGCCGGGTGAAAACGGCCGGGGCGGTTTTGATGCCAAAGGGCATAACACGGAACTGGTACAATCCCAATGTGGAAGGGAAGGCCGTCATCGGTTTTGCTTCCTCATGCATTGGAACCTGCCAGTACCCCTTCGAGAAGTCGAACTTGGAGAAGTACCGGCTTCGTCCTAATTGTGCAAACATCATGTCCACCCTTGGTATCGGCTCGTTGTCGGAGATGAGAGCCCTGTTCAGTTGTCGGAAATCAATGCACAGCCGCATTGACTTGTCTTTTTTCTTTACCACCACAACAGGTGATTGGTACGGAGACTCCGATGGCTCAATTATGCCTTGCTGTAGCATTTGCTGGATCTCGCTTTCTACAGCTTCTTGTAAAGAGAATGGTATCGGGTACTGGTTCACTTGAACAGGGGTGTCTGTTGTCAGCTTCAATTTGCACTCCACTAAATCGGTCTTTCCTGGAACATCTGAAAGACTCCCCTGGTGTGCCGCCAAGAGCGTAGCAACCTGAGTTCGTTGATCGCTGGTTAATTCGTCGGAAACTTTCACGTCTCGGTAAGTTTCCTTTTGGTGCAGCGTCAGCACAGGTACATCCTCTTCCTCCACTTCTTCGTGTTGGAATGCGGCCAACGCACGTTGGGGTGTCTGATTGGTTAGCGGCCTCTCTTCGTACTTCTTCAGCATGTTGATGTGGAACAAGCTGGTTCTGGTCCCTAGGTCGATGACGTAGTCGACGTCGTTTCGTCTTTCTAAGACGGCGAAGGGACCTTTCCAAGTCAGGATAAGTTTGTTAGCGTCAGAGGGCAGGAGTAGAAGAACCTTGTCTCCAACAGAGAGTTGGCGCACTCTTGCCTTTTTGTCATAGTATCTCTTCTGTACGGCCTTCGCTTTCGTGAGATGTTCTTGGGCCATCCGGCATGTTTCCTCTAACCGCTGGCGCAGGTCAATCATGTAGCCATATGAGGTCTTCGTCTCGTCGTCTATCCGTTCCCCTGTCCAGAGCTCTTTCAAAATGGCCATGGGTCCTCTGACGTATCTGCCGTACAGTAAGTCGAAGGGCGCAAACCCGAGGCTAGTCTGTGGAAGTTCGCGATACGCGAATAACAAAGGCGCTAAGTACCTGTCCCAGCTTTTAGGGCACTCCTGGCACATCCGGCGTATCATTTGCTTCAACGTACCATTAAAGCGTTCTACAAGGCCATTGGCCATTGGATGGTACGGTGTGGTCGGCAGCTGCCTGAACGAGAGCAGACGACTGAACTCCTTCATGAGTCCAGACAGGAATGATCTCCCACGATCGCTAATGATTTCGCGCGGAAACCCCACGCGTGAGAACATTTCGAGGAGAGCTTCGGCTACCTTCTCGGTCTCAATGCTTGGCAGAGCAATGGCGTCAGGGTAACGTGTCGCGAAGTCCACCATGGTGAGAACATAGCGGTTTCCCTTCTCTGAGGTTGGTGCTAGTGGGCCCACAATATCGATGGCTACCCGCTGAAAAGGTGTAGCAATGACTGGCATGTTTCCGAGAGGCACACGGCCTACTAAGTGCTTTGGCACAGTTCGCTGGCAGATGTCACACGACTTTACGAACCGAGTGACATCTCCCTGCACACCCGGCCAGTAAAACTCCTCGAGCACCCGATCTGTTGTGCGCTTAATTCCCTGGTGTCCAGAGAGAATCCCCTCGTGCGCCATTTTCAGCACGAAGCTTCGAAGGCTGCTTGGAACGACGAGCTGTTCCATTTGCTTAGCCGATGGTAATCTGTAGTGACGGAAAAGAATTCCATTTGTCAAAACGAACTTAACGTCAGCTGCTCGTGACACCACCTCGCGTCCAACAGCTTCAAAGCAGCCGTTTAGCGAAGGGTCTTCTCTTTGCTTGGTTCGCAGCTCCTCTGGATGAATGTCCACTGGATTGACCGTTGCCACTGGTAGCCGGCCAGCTGCACCCTCAAGTTGCTTGTCGGTCGGATTCATAGCAGCCAAGAAAGAGGGCGTCTTTGTACGAGTTGGTTGACTCGTCAGACTACTGTGGCTCTCATTCGAGGTCTCTTGTGTAGGCTCTTCTTTCTGGGTTGGAGCATTCTGCTCTGCTTTCCAATTGATATCAGGAGCAGAAACATCCCGTACGCCAACAACGTTTCCTAATACGACGTCGTACAGCGGATTTTCCATGCACGTCGCAGTCACTCTGCCCTTGAAATAAGGAGAATCGATGTCCACCTCCGCTTCAGGTAGACACCTGACTGTCCGGTCCAGCAGGTAGAGCATTCGGCTTTTTCCTGTCAGTTTGCCATCAGGAACTAATGACCGCTTTACTATTACGGAGTTACATCCGGAATCCCGCAGAACAGTGACAGGGTGTCCCTCAAGCAGTCCTGTAGCCGTCGGCATATCTTCTGCTTGAACCTCGGTCCCCTTTGTCCTGGCCGTTCCCACCGGATATTGCTTCGACAAACAGGCGTCGGAGTCCAAGTCCTCAGGACTATTGCAGTGCATCACTGAGCACGACGCTTTACCGCCAACGTCTGACTTTTTATTAGGACAAGCCTCGGCCTTATGCCCATTATCGCGACATTTCCAGCAGAAATTCGCATTTTGTTTAGGTCCTTTTGAATTGGACCAACAGTCTGCGGCCCGATGGCCCAGTTTGTTACAGAGGAAGCACTGCGGCTTCCTCTTTTCATCTCGATGGGCGGGAATTCTAGCTAACCCCGAAGGCTTGCTAGAATCTTTTTCTTCTTTATTTTTTCCAAGGTTGGTCAACCCCTGGGCCTCGAGGTAGTGGTCTGTGGCCTCCGCTAGCTTATCGAGGCCCTGGCAGCCCCTTTCCTTTAAAAAGATCGCGAGCTTCTCGTGGCATTGTTTCAGGAACTGTTCGGACACTATTTTATCTCGAAGGGCGTCATAAGTGTGTTCCGTTTTTGCCATCTTTTGCCAGTGGTCAAAATACCCTAAAAGGCGGCCGGAAAATTGCCTACCCGTCTCAGTGTCCTCCGGTCTCGCGCTCCGAAACTTAGTGTGGTACCCTTCCTCGGTGTACCGAAAACGTTGAAGGAGGGTCTGCTTCAACTTATTATAGTCCATGGCGTCGTCAGGAGCCATGCGTCCGACCACACTTAGCGCCTCTCCAGTCAGGCATAGGCTGAGGGACAAGGCCCATTTCTCCGGGGGCCACTCCTGACTAGTTGCCACCCGCTCAAATCTTTGGATATACGCATCAAGTTCGTCGCGCCTCTCGTTAAATGCCGGTATTAGCTTGTGCGGGCTCCGATGTCCATGTACAGCGCCAGTTGACGTACCCTCGCCAGCCGCATCTGGAACTACCGCTCCTACGATCCCCTGCCGCTCCTGTAAGCGTAACTTCAGCTCAAGTACTGCGCGTTCTGCATCTAATCGAGCGCGAGCATTGGCTTCCGATTCTTTGACAGCCTCGCGCTCTGCCACACGCTGATCTCGATCGTGAGCACGTTCATCGTCCATCCATTGTTTTAGTTCTGACCCCGAAAGCCCCAACTCTTTTCCAACCTTCATTAACTTCTCGAGATCCATTCTCAGTCGTCACACACACACCAGCGAGGTGAAGCTCTTTAGAGTGGAAAACAAGAGCAAAGTCCTGTCGCGGACGCCAGATATGTGGTGGACTAGTTCACGCTCGCAGGTGTGTGACACAGTGAGACGGAACACGAAGACAATGTTGTTGGATACGATAAATACGATTAACGATTTAAGACATTATATACAAATTATTATAAAAAACAGCACGAACGAATGTCACTGACAGTATGGAATAAGAGTCTTACAGGCCTTGCCGGGGAGCGATGTGACAGTGTTCGAAGCCTGGAGAGCGTTGCAGGGATGGCTTGGTTGGATGTCTCAGCCTGTCCGTTGACGTGGGGCTAGGGGGTGGCGTCTTCGTAGTCGGGTCTTGCGTGTAGCTGCAAGACTTCGTCGACCTGTCGACGGACGACCTTGCGTAAAGTTGCAAGGCACAGCCCGCCGGCCTGATGCTGTCCCGTCGAGTTCCACACCTCTTCTTCTTCTCCTTCCTTCTTTTTCTTCTTCCTCAGTGAAGGAAGGCTTTCTTTCTTGCCCGTTGGAATCACCACGCTCACCCCAAATGACCACATTGAGGTTTTGACGAGCCATCTTATTAGGTATATTCTGACGAGTCGGAATATACCTATGAGATGGCCCGTCAAAACCTTAATTGCAATGCGGTAGAAAAAAACATTTGATTTTCAACAGCGGCTCAAAGCAGTGTATCTAGACTTTCAAATGAAATGTATTAGAAATTCTTATAAGGTGGCACGGCAAAACCTTGATCGAAACGCGGTGGCAAATAGTTTTCGTAAACTCCTTAGGAACTCGTTACAAAAAATCGATTGTTTTTCAACACAGACTCAAAACGGTGTCAATAGACTTTCAAATTATATTCATATGAAATATATTAGAAACGTTATGCGGTGGCACGTCGAAACTTCAATTGGAACGCGGTGGCCAATAGTTTTCGTAAACTCCGTACAGATTCGTTACAAAACTCATTTGCATTTCTAGTGAGACTCGAAAAGATACGACGAGTACACTCCATAAACTTTCAAATGAAATTCATTAAAATTTTTTGTAAGGGACATATAGAACGACGTCGAGATCGTCAAGTGCTTTGAAGAGGGTGCGAATGTAATGGAGTGCGTACTGCCTCTCCGCATGCGCGCGGCGCAGTGAATGCAAGCACAGTGAACTGAAATGGTCTATTGAGCCTACATACTGCGCATTAGGAAGCCAGCATATACACATCTGAAAATCTTGAATAGTAGCTTAACAATGCTATAGCATTAAAAATATGGCTCATTAGGGATGCTGATAGGAAGTTGCCTATTTAATATTTCCCCTTTGATCTGAAGGCTGCGTCGTATCAAACGTATGCCTATTTTAAATACTCTACTCAAGCTACTGTATTTCAAATACTTTTGCTAGTATTTTCGCATCTTGCAAATACATTTAGTCAAGAGTATTTGTTACTCTATCTTAATTACATTTCTCACTATCTTGTAATCAGTATCTTAAATACGTTTGGCAACCTTGGAAAAAAATTGAAGGAATAATCTACGGAATTCGGGATCGTCAGAGTCCACGGTGAAGCTGAGCCGATTTCAAAGTTGGAGCAAAGCGACCGAACACAGAACAGGAAACAAGGAACGAGCAAAACGCAGTTTTCAAATACCAACAAATAACCAAATGATGGATAGCCCCAAGTATGCCCATCTAAATGTGTCCTTTTGTCCGTTTTTTTTTCTTATCTAGCTGTTTTAGATGCGGAGCATCTCTTGCTCGGGTCTATGTCCCGCGGCGTCGGCGTCGTAATCCGCACTCACACTACGCATGCGCAACTCTCCTCCTACCGTCTCTCCAACAGCTGCGCGTTACTCTCTCCGCTCTCTCTCTCTACCAGCTGCGTGCACTTCGCGTGCGCTCGCTTCTACTCACACCGCGCGCGCATGCGCAACTCTCCTCCTCTAGTCTCCTCTCCTTCGAGTTTGAATATAAGCAGCGGTAGCGCGCTGCGCGTTCAGTTCAGCGCTGTTGAATCCACGTCACTTCGTTCTTCCGATGAAGTGTGATGGAAGCAACAGTCCCGTCAGTTAGTGGGTCACGCAAGCGTCAGCACCACCCCACAAACTAACAGCAACGCTACGTCCACTGAAGACAAAGCTGCGCAGCGAAGGGCACGCGACGCTGAGCGCAAACGCTTGAAGCGAGCGGCAGACCCTGAGCTACGGCAACGAGAAGCTGCGTCCATTCGTCAACGTCGAGCAGCGGATGCTGAACTACGACAACGTGAAGCAGCGGCGGTTCGAGAACGTCGAGCAGCAGAACCTGAGGTTCGGGATCGTGAAGTTCGACGTAAACGTACGAAGCGAGCGGCGGAACCCGACCTTCGAGGACGGGAAGCCGCGTTGCTTCGTGAACGTCGAGCAGCAGAACCTGAGGTTCGGGACCGTGAAGTTCAACGTAAACGTACGAAGCGAACGGCGGAACCCGACCTTCGAGAACGGGAAGCCGTGTTGGTTCGTGAACGTCGAGCAGCAGAACCTGAGGTTCGGGACCGTGAAGTTCAACGTAAACGTACGAAGCGAGCGGCGGAACCCGACCTTCGAGATCGGGAAGCCGTGTTGGTTCGAGAACGTCGAGCAGCAGAACCTGAGGTTCGTGACCGTGAAGTTCAACGTAAACGTACGAAGCGAACGGCGGAACCCGACCTTCGAGAACGGGAAGCCGTGTTGGTTCGTGAACGTCGAGCAGCAGAACCTGAGGTTCGGGACCGTGAAGTTCAACGTAAACGTACGAAGCGAGCGGCGGAACCCGACCTTCGAGAACGGGAAGCCATGTTGGTTCGTGAACGTCGAGCAGCAGAACCTGAGGTTCGTGACCGTGAAGTTCAACGTAAACGTACGAAGCGAACGGCGGAAACCGACCTTCGAGATCGGGAAGCCGTGTTGGTTCGAGAACGTCGAGCAGCAGAACCTGAGGTTCGGGACCGTGAAGTTCAACGTAAACGTACGAAGCGAACGGCGGAACCCGACCTTCGAGAACGGGAAGCCGTGTTGGTTCGTGAACGTCGAGCAGCAGAACCTGAGGTTCGGGACCGTGAAGTTCAACGTAAACGTACGAAGCGAGCGGCGGAACCCGAGCGGAACCTGGGTTCGCGGCAGCAGACCGGTGTGACCGTAGAAGCGAGCAGCGGAAACCGACCTTCGAGATCGAACCGTGTTGGTTCGAGAACGTCGAGCAGCAGAACCTGAGGTTCGGGACCGTGAAGTTCAACGTAAACGTACGAAGCGAACGGCGGAACCCGACCTTCGAGAACGGGAAGCCGTGTTGGTTCGTGAACGTCGAGCAGCAGAACCTGAGGTTCGGGACCGTGAAGTTCAACGTAAACGTACGAAGCGAGCGGCGGAACCCGACCTTCGAGATCGGGAAGCCGTGTTGGTTCGAGAACGTCGAGCAGCAGAACCTGAGGTTCGTGACCGTGAAGTTCAACGTAAACGTACGAAGCGAACGGCGGAACCCGACCTTCGAGAACGGGAAGCCGTGTTGGTTCGAGAACGTCGAGCAGCAGAACCTGAGGTTCGGGACCGTGAAGTTCAACGTAAACGTACGAAGCGAACGGCGGAACCCGACCTTCGAGATCGGGAAGCCGTGTTGGTTCGAGAACGTCGAGCAGCAGAACCTGAGGTTCGGGACCGTGAAGTTCAACGTAAACGTACGAAGCGAACGGCGGAACCCGACCTTCGAGAACGGGAAGCCGTGTTGGTTCGAAAACGTCGAGCAGCAGAACCTGAGGTTCGGGACCGTGAAGTTCAACGTAAACGTACGAAGCGAGCGGGGAACCCGACCTTCGAGATCGGGAAGCCGTGTTGGTTCGAGAACGTCGAGCAGCAGAACCTGAGGTTCGTGACCGTGAAGTTCAACGTAAACGTACGAAGCGAACGGCGGAACCCGACCTTCGAGAACGGGAAGCCGTGTTGGTTCGTGAACGTCGAGCAGCAGAACCTGAGGTTCGTGACCGTGAAGTTCGACGTAAACGTACGAAGCGAGCGGCGGAACCCGACCTTCGAGAACGGGAAGCCGTGTTGGTTCGTGAACGTCGAGCAGCAGAACCTGAGGTTCCGGGACCGTGAAGTTCAACGTAAACGTACGAAGCGAACGGCGGAACCCGACCTTCGAGAACGGGAAGCCGTGTTGGTTCGAGAACGTCGAGCAGCAGAACCTGAGGTTCGGGACCGTGAAGTTCAACGTAAACGTACGAAGCGAGCGGCGGAACCCGACCTTCGAGATCGGGAAGCCGTGTTGGTTCGAGAACGTCGAGCAGCAGAACCTGAGGTTCGTGACCGTGAAGTTCGACGTAAACGTACGAAGCGAGCGGCGGAACCCGACCTTCGAGGACGGGAAGCCGCGTTGGTTCGTGAACGTCGAGCAGCAGGACCTTCCGAGGTCTCGGGACCGTGAAGTTCGACGTAAACGCACGAAGCGAGCGGCGGAGCTGACCTTCGAGGACGGGAAGCCGTGCTGGTTCAGTGAACGTCGAGCAGCAGAACCTGAGGTCTCGGGACCAGTGAAGTCGCCCGACGCAGTCGCACGAAGCGAGCGGCGGAACCCGACCTTCGAGAACGGGAAGCCGTGTTGGTTCGTGAACGTCGAGCAGCAGAACCTGAGGTTCGGGACCGTGAAGTTCAACGTAAACGTACGAAGCGAGCGGCGGAACCCGACCTTCGAGAACGGGAAGCCGCGTGTAAACGTCAACAACGAGAGGCTGCTCCCGATGCTGCACGCGACCGCGAGCGCGCAGCGAAGGCGGCGGCGCGAGCCAGTTTCCAACAACGTTCACGCGATGTGTGGTAACCAACGCAAGTTAACAACGTAATAACACGCAAGTTAACAACGTTACTAACAACGTTACTAACACCGTTAATAACACCGTTAATAACGATCCGCGATGCTCCGCATCACCCCATGGTTCCCCTCGGGAAGATGGTGCAATTTTTTTAATAGCACGTCACACTTGAAGCTCGCAAACTGCTGGTGAAGTTATCCTGATTTTGCGCTCATAACCCCCCCCCCTTCTTTTTTTGTCTCGAGCTAGA
Source organism: Ixodes ricinus (assembly GCA_037355805.1). Lineage (NCBI taxonomy): Eukaryota > Metazoa > Arthropoda > Arachnida > Ixodida > Ixodidae > Ixodes > Ixodes ricinus. The sequence goes on from JAZHYW010022454.1 coordinate 25,409, forward strand.
AGTGGTTCCGTCAGCGGAGGATTGTGACGCCGGAGCTCGGATGCGATCACAACGAACCCTTTTCGGAAATCACTGGTTCATTGGTTTCCAGTATGAAAATGCGCGATCGCGTTTTCATGCAAGTACAAACACCTCCTTGGCCACAGAAGCTAGATCATGCCGGCTTTACTTAGCTGTAGTGAACTAGGTTGGGCTTCAACAAATCTCCTTGTGTGCTTATTGTGGCTTAACTGTTGCTCTCAAGTTTGTTCAAAAGCGTTTCTTTCATCTCCTATCGAACATGCATTTTTTCATCCTTAAAATCCTTGAAGCCAGTTTTAGGCCAGGTGAAGTTATTGAGATTCCAATTCTGTAATCCTGAACATCTTGACCTCAAAGCATCAAGAATGATTTCAAGTGGTGCAGAAGGGGGCAAGGGAAGGGGTGTTTAAAAGCGGTTTTGTGGACACACTCCTGTGTTTCCTGTGTTCCCCTCTTGACCTTCGTATTTTCGTTTCCACTGTTTGAAAGTACAGGTCCTTCTTTCGCTTTTGACTAGAGAGACAAAGTACTCGCTATTGTTTGTTAGTCAGAGACAGAAGCTGCTGTCCTTGAATTCGATATTTTTTTCTGAACGTGCACGTATATCGCTCACTGGCATACTCATCAACAAGTATAACTGCCTGATTACTGGTAGTTTAGCTGTTACAGATATGCAATGCTGGACAATATCTCAAGTCCCCCGAATCGCGGCAAGGCATAATACGAACTTATTGCAGAACGTGTCATGAGCCCAGCCTGCCGTCAAACATAAACACGGCAGGTGCCATGTCTACAAAACATGTGTCCCGTTTGTTCGTAAATTATTTCGTCATGCATTTTGTTACATATCCCAAATTATTTCAAAGTACCCAGGAGCTTCTTTAAGGTCATGAAAATCACAACAAAATGTAATTTTCAGAGAAGTCATCAGAAATATACCAAAAATGTTTGACTTTTTTATCTCATATTATCAGCTTACAAAACCTGCCAAGTATCTTCGAATGCAATTCAATTACTTTTTCAAGTATTTGTACTCTACTCAGGATAGTTTGTAATTAAAGTGACTTGAATACTACTTTTCTGACCTAGGGCATTAGAACGCTAGTGTAACTAGATAGTTACACTAGCGCTTTCAACTCTCATTAAGTCAACGATCGTTCACATCTCCCATCTGTCATTGAGATCTACTAAGCTGTCCGGTGTTACACGGTACATAGGCCTAACATACACACTGGAGGTGCGCGTGAATTGACACACTTGAAGTCGAAACAAAAGCAAAACTGATGTAACATTATCTTTTCTTGAATAGCGACGCGAATAAAATATTTGCACGCTTTTTCATTGATAATAAACACTTAAAACAAAATAAAATGAACTTCTATGTTTCGAGAGTTAAGAAACGGAAATCAGAACGTTTCACATAATTTCAAGCAAGAGGAGACAAAAAAAACGTTCAGCCTTTCCACTCTCGTGAAAAAGGAAAACCAGCGGAGGTGTACTCGATACACTGTGTGCTTCTTCTTCGTCGTCGTCTATTTTTCCCCCAACGAGCCCAACTATCCATTCTTCTATTATAGCTGGAAAGGTTGCCGCCATCTACGAGCGACGGCGGAAACCATACTGGTTGTGTGCTTGCCGCCGTCGCTTATAGATGGCGGTAGCTGTCCAGGTGGGTTTGTGTCGACATACACGTAAACGATCCTGGGGAACCTAGCCCTTAACAGCTCCGCTGTAAAAAAGTCTTATTTGCACCTACATTACAATGGGAGCCCTTGTCGAGCTTTGACTTCCGCGACGTGCCGTAATCGTTCTAGCGGGAACTCTGGCTACGAATCATACCTCTTCCGACAATACTTGCTGCTACGGTACGTTCTAGACACCCTCCCCAATGTTCCGCAATAGTAAGTGCTGCGCTGGCGCTGGCGATGGAAGGCGATGCGGCGGACGCCGCCATCTTTAGCTCTATTGGGGCGGACCATAGAAAAATATACACAAGGTAAAGAGCGGACACTTCCATAGGCTCCAGCGGCCTACTTGGCTGTCAGCAAGCACTCCCAGCGGCCAGTAGAGTCCCCAGTTAAATGGATGGAGACATGCAATAACCGCTTGCTAGACGGATAGATGGCTAATAATGGCGGTATTGTTTGGATAGGGCGGTAGCCAGCGCCATCTAGTCTACAGTAATTTACTACTTTTATTGTAAGTAGTACGCTTTGTAATTTTGACTAATTGTTTTACACGTGCACGTAAATTTGGCGAAAAATCATGCACAATACAATATGCCACGAAAACTGACTACGCACACAGCGGGAAGGACATCTGCACATATGTGCTAACTCTCCCGAAGGAACAACACAATGAGGTAGTCCGCAAGTTTTTATTTTAGTAACAAGGTCAAAAAAAGCTAAGAGACCAATTATGGTTGGCTATTCATGACAGATACGTTACTCACACGTGACAGAAACACTGAAACATAAGCGATATGTGTCAATGATTTGTCAACAGAACATTCTCAGTAGAAATGACGAATATATTACAGCAACACTGATAATCGCATTTAACAATTACAATGACAACTGCAATCGGTTTGAGAACACATGGTTCATGTTCAACGATAGGCATTTGCATATATGACCAATTCAGGAACAATGAAATAAAAAGTGGCTTCAGAGTAACAAAAGATACAAAACTAATGTCTGACCGCAGTGAGAAACATAGAAAGTGGAAGTCTAAAGGAGATTTCCACTGTATAGACTAGTAACCTGTGATTCAAATGCCCCAACTAATGGCAGTATATGCAGCCTGGACTGTCAAATTAAACATATCTTGCTCTAACTGATTAGAGAAATTATCATGACCAAAATATTAAGAACCCAGCAGATGGCTTAATGCAAAGACCAGAGTTCTCCCCAACAATATTCGAGAGGTGAACATCGGCCACCCACCCGTGCGGTAGGGGGGAGGGGGTATCTAAGGCACTGAAATAATTCCCACTGAATATTAGCACTTTTTTGCGCGCACTGTGCCTGCGCAACAACGGTGTCGACCCCAGAGATCGATCTGGTAAGCATGGTACTGTGAGATTTGGTCGATCCGTGGCAATACATAGAGGCGGCTAGCACACCACAAAGATGGGCGGTCAGCTGGACTGGTGGGAGGCCGAACCACCGCCGCTCACCGTGGGAAGAACCCTGATAACGACCCATGTTGATAAACAATCCGAATGAGAGCTCTCACATTCATAATGACAATAAGGAAATTCCAACGTGTCATAGACGCAACCAAAACGGCAACTGCAAACAAAACACGGAAAGAGTAAAACGTCTTGCATTCAGGGCAACGGAAGAAAAACCCGAACGAAGCAACAAGCTGATGGGCCAATTAATTAATATCGGAATCGTCAAAAAAAAAAAAAAAAAAACCACTGCGGGATACAGAGTATACAGGGAAGGTCTGTTCGAGGATGTCGTCCTTTCGATTCTTCTTCTTTCTTACTCTCGCGACACGCGTTGCAGTCTCAAAACTACCGAAAATTCATAACAGGGCCTACATGTCGTTCCTATAGCGTAGCGCACGTGACAATTGCACAGACCAAACAACGCAGCCGACCCGTCCCGCTGTCCGCCGTGTCGACGCTCCAAAGTCACCCATCTCGCCGCAGCCATTCCAATTTTATTTAAAGAGTTCAAGACAAATAATAATTTTAAAAGTTTACTCTATACATTCAATATATTTATTATGGTATATATATAGGAGATATCTAAATTAATTAGCACTGACGCGCCTCCCAACGGCCAGTAGAGTCCCTCGCTCCTGGGCTGCGAAACGGCTTGAGTGTCCGCTCTTTACGTTTTTTTATCTCTATGGGCGAACCCCCATCAGGTATACTCCGTTTCACTTATGTTGTACCGCAGCGAAGGCTACAAGCATCTTTGGTTATAATTATTGGTTATATTAAGCAATCGGTGTCCTTTTTCTCTTATTTTTGTTGCTTGCGTAGCCTAAACCAGACCATGACAGAAACTGGCGTGGCTATGAGGTGTGTTCTTTTTGAGAGTCCGTGTACTGAACAGTTGTCTCTGTCACGCAACGTCCGCCTCTAACCAACAAGGCCGTTTTGAAACGCTTGTTATAAGAGCCCGTTTTACTGCCATCTCCCACTCACTTTTCGTGCAAGATGGTAACGGCCACAGAAACTCCGTTATCATGGTCCGCGCTAAGTGCTATATTTAAACTGAGGGAAACGAAGTCACGCAATTTGCTGTTCAAATGTCTACTGCGTATGCCGAAATTCAAGCTGCTGAGCACACCCGGGACGTCGTACTCTAATATGGAAAAGCATATTAAGGTAAGTTATTTTTCAAAGTCACTTACTTTTTTTCGATAAAATGTCGTGGTTAAGTTTTGTTAGTCAAATGCACGCACCTTTCTTTCGAGATCGTTTTGTTAGTCGCATAGTTTTTCAGCTACATCTCATAATGCTCATTATTGCAAACCCGAAAAAATTCGTCGAAAATGGTTTAATTTAGTTTACTAGTCTATTTCAGGAGGAGGGTAAATCAATCATAGAAGCTATATATAAACAGGCCTATTTGATATTTGTTTAAGTGTGCGATTTATTTATACAGTTTTGTTTTCTGTACTAATTCATTGTGCAATTTATTTAGTTAATATTTCGTTGTACCGCACCAGTGATAACTAGAAATTAACAGCGATACCTTGCATCAGCCCTCATTTTTTTTCTTTTCCGCCAGTGCCTCTATTCGCAGAAGCTCTCAGAGTTCGAGGTGGTTTCAAAGGAACAAGAGACCGAGACTACAACCCACTTTCCCGACGTGCCCTTGCTGAAGCAGATGAAAATCGACCGTACGCATGAAGTTCCCGTTTCTCAAGGACGGTTTGACAATCGTGTGGAGACGTTTGTGGTTGAGACGCTACAGTCATATACAAACAGCTGTCATATTGTCACGAATCACAAGTGATGAGGCGACAATAACTGGAGAAACTAAACGTTAATGGGGCGAACTTCTGCCCCCAAAAAATAAAAAGGGAAACAGACTAAAGCAGAGCGTCGCGGGCGTCGAAGTCGGCGTGACAGCAGAGTCGAACGCTGGGGGCGAAACTGACTCTTGCTCGCTACGCGAAGCCCCTTATGTACACGAGTGGGCTCCTGGAATATTCGGCGCAGAACGTTTGATGCGTAGAACATTCGCACCTCGAACAAGCACCAGAATTCTCGAATTTGCCAGAACATTAAAATGCAGGGATAAACAAAAGACACGTCGCTCCCAGGAATCGAACCCTGGCTTTTCGACTGGGAGGCAGGCACGATAACCGCTAGGCCACGCGCGCGCTGCCTACTTGGCCAGCTGCGCGCGCGGCATTACTCCCCCTTTAAAAAGTGCATCGCCCCGATGCAACACAAAACAAAACAAAATAAAAAGTACGATAAACTGAACAGTCCTTTGGAGCACATAAGGTCCACAGTTCTATCGAGCGTAGTACGGCTTCAGGCGCACGACGTGAACGACCTCAGGTCGTGGTGGGCGGCGTGACCATGTTCGTGTTCCGTCGGGCATTACCTCGTAGTTCAGCTCACTGAGGCGACGAAGTACGTTGTATGGACCAAAGTACCGCTTCAGCAGTTTCTCACTGAGGCCGCGGCGACGGATGGGCGTCCACACCCACACCCTGTCTCCGGGCTGTAAGTGGACGTCCCTGCGACGAAGGTTGTAGCGGCCCACGTCGACGCGTTGCTGGTCTTGAATCATGAGTCGGGCGAGCTGGCGGACTTCTTCGGCCCGTTGAGCAACCGCCTGGGCGTCGTCGCTCTCATTGTCAGATGCCTCATGGGGCAGCATGGCGTATAGCATGGTCGTTACCTTGCGACCATGTACCAGCTGGAATGGTGTGAATCCAGTGGTCTCTTGAACCGCCGTATTGTAGGCGAACGTGACGTAGGGCAACACCTTGTCCCACGTCTTGTCCTCTACGTCGACGTACATAGAGATCATGTCGGCGATTGTCCTGTTGAGTCGCTCCGTCATACCGTTGGTCTGCGGGTGGTACGCAGTGGTACAACGATGGCTGGTGTGACTGAGCCGGAGGATTTCTTGGGTCATCTGTGCCACGAACGATGACCCGCGACCTGTAATCAGAACTTCGGGAGCGCCGTGCGGAGGACGATGGATTCCATGAAAAACTTGGCGACTTCCACAGCAGTCCATGAAGGAAGGGCTTTCGTTTCGGCGTACCGCGTGAGATAATCTGTGGCGACGATTATCCAGCGGTTTCCCGATGTTGACGGCGGAAAAGGGCCAAGTAGATCCATTCCGATCTGCTGGAACGGTGCGGTCGGGGGAGCAATCGGCTGCAGGAAACCTGCCGGCTTTGTCGGCGGTGCCTTACGTCGCTGGCACTGGTGGCACGATCGGGTGTAGAGGTGGACGGCTTTGGGGAGCTTTGGCCAGTAATACTTTTCACGAATACGGGCCAGTGTTCGGCTGTAACCGAGGTGTCCGGACGTCGGGTCGTCGTGACATGGTCGGAAGATCTCCTCCCGAAGGCCGGTCGGGATTACCAGCAACCACGCTGTGTTGTTGTCCCCGAAGTTCTCTTTGTAGAGCACACCTTGTCGAATGGCGAACGTCGGCAGTACTCATGAGAAGACACGTCGCACAATACTCCCGCATAGTGAAAAAAGTCATTTGTATAAAAAATTTCTCGTGTCCAATAAACACATATGAATCATACAAGATATATAAGAACATATCAGAACCATATGAGAACTACATAAGAACTATATAAGAACTATATAAGATATACAAGAACTATATAAGATACGTAAGGACTATATAAGAAAATTATAAGAAACTTCTCAGAAATTTCTTATATATCTTATTTAGTTCTTATATAGTTCTTATATGGTTCTTACATAGTTCTTATATGTTCTTATATATCTTGTATGATTCATATGTGTTTATTGGACACGAGAAATTTCTCATACATATAAGAATTTTCAATAGGGAGCCTTCCAGGTGCTCGATTAATGCGCGCAGCACAGGGTCGTCCCGTTGACGTCGTGCCATGTCTTCGGTGACTGCTCCTAGGAAGCACTCGTCGTCATTGTCGTCGCTGCAGCCGGGAGGGGTTTCGACGGGGGCTCTGGACAGGCAGTCGGCGTCACTGTGCTTGCGGCCTGACTTGTAGACCACTGTCATGTTGAACTCTTGTAATCGGAGACTCCCGGGCAGCGACGGGTAGAACAACGACGGGTGGAGTGGTCATCGTCGCGGTCTTCTTCTTTGGTTTCTGCGGCAGGGGTCTGAGTTCCGGGGGTAGGCGTTGGTTACGGCGACTTGACCGGGCCTTGGTCTGGTCTTCTGAGTTAGTCTGTTTCCCTTTTTTTTTGGGGGGGGGGGGCACAAGTTTGCCCCATTAAACGTTTAGTTTCTCCAGTTATTGCCGCCTCATCGCTTGTCATTCGTGACATTTTGGTGAAGGTGCGGGGTAGTGGGTAGACGTCTTTCTTCGTCACCGCGTTCAGCTGCCGGTAGTAAACGCAGAACCTAAGCGTTCCATCCTTCTTCCTAACCAGTACGACTGGAGAGGCCCATGGGCTGCTTGAAGGCTGGATTATGTCGTCGTTCAGCATTTCTTCCACTTGCTGTTGGATGACCTCCCGTTCTTTTACGCAGACTCGGTACGGCGATCGGTGCACAGGGAGCACGTCGTCCTCGGTGACGATGCGATGCTTCGCAACGGTGGTTTGGCGCACCTTCGACGACGTCGCGAAGCAGTCCTTGTATTCGGCGAGGAGGTCACTCAGCTGCCGTCGTTTCGGGCCTGGAAGCTTGGGGTCAATGTCAAGCTGCGCTGGCGGCGTAGTGTCTTGCTGAGGTAGCGATGATTCTTCAGCAATCGCGGCGATTTCGACGGAGTTCCGAAGTTCCTCGACGTGACCCATGGCTGCACCTTTAGTAAGGTGTTGCGTTTCATTTCGGAAGTTCGTCACGACGACCCCAGTGCGGCCATCCTGGACTTCAGCGACTCCTCTTGCGACGCCTATTCCTCTTCCCAAGAGCAATTGAAGGTTGCCTTCCAGAACAATTTCGCCGCAGGTAGCTGCATCGGTCACGACGGGTACGACAACACTTGATCGCGGCGGCGGATTCACGTGGTCGGCAGCGACTCGGACGGTGGCTGACGATGTTTGGGGTTTTTCTGAAGGTGGAACAGGCGTTCGCAGCGTCAACCTGTTTTCACCAAGGTCAATGACTGCGTCGTATTCGCACAGAAAGTCTATGCCGAGAATGACGTCCCTGGCACAGTCTTGTGGAATGACGAATTTCACAGGGCACGTCTCACCGTGGATCTTGACGCGAGCGGTGCATTTCCCGACTGGTGTGATGAGATGCCCTCCGGAGGTTCGAATTTGAGGTCCATCCCACGGCGTTGTCACTTTTCGCAGGCGGCGAGAGAGCCTCCCACTCAAGACTGACTAGCCTGCTCCGGTGTCCACGAGTGCCGATGCGTCGAGGCCGTCGATAACAACGTTTAGGCTGTTGGACACAGTTGCAGTCGCGTCGGTGCGATGCGGGGCGTCGGCAGAGTGGGAGCGCTCCGGCGTTCTTGGAGGCTGTTTGCTTCCGTCGTTTTCGGCAACGTCACCTCGAGGCGTTGCCGCACTTAGTTTTCCCGGCAACGCAGGGGAGACAGGCTCTCTCGGCGGGGTCGTTGCGCTGGGGACGCTGAACGTCGTGGCGATGGGGAGCAGGCTTCATGGTAGAGAGACGACACTGGGGAGGGCGAGCGTCGGAGGTACTCCTTGATGTCACGAGGGCGTTCGTCGTATCTTGGGCGCGGGTCGCTCGGGTGGAACCCGGGAGCCCCAGTTCTCGGTAGGGGCATGGACGGTAAATGCGGCCGGCTTCACCGCAGTGATAGCACAAAGGGCGTCGATCGGCCGTCCTCCACACGTCGGTCTTCCGTGGCGCTGCTTGTTCTGGGTGGGCGTGCGCCCGATCTTCCTGGCGTCGGGAAAACTGCGGCGCTGGAGGTTCTACGTCGGGGTGGTGCCGTGACCTGGCGGTGAGCTTGCGGCGGTCGTCGGGCCATGGTGGCGTAGGTCAGCGTCGGTTCTTCGGGTGCGGCCACGGTGACAGGGGCATATGGTAGGAACGCTCCCCGAACTTCGTCTCGGACGACCTCGGCAATGGAGATTGAGGCCGGGCGTTCAGCAGTCGGCAGAAGCTTCTTAAGCTCCTCCCGGACGATGTCGCGGATGATGTCGCGTGGGCCGGGGATGCTAGGGCTGATGTCGTAGCCCGATGCAGAAGCAGCGCCGACGCTCGAGTGCCGATGGTAGTGGCTGGCTCTTGCGAGGAGGGCACGTTCCATGTTCGTGGCTTCCGTGACGAAGTCTTCGACGGTGGATGGGGTGTTGCGGACAACACCGCCGAAGGTGTCATCCTTGACACCTCGCATTAGGATCCGCAGCTTCTTTTCGTCGGTGGCTTGAGGGTCGGCGCGAGCGACCAGGCGCAAAACATCCTCGACGAAACTGGTGATAGTCTCGTTTGGTCCCTGTGTCCTCATTCGAAGAAGGTCCTCGGCCTTCTCCCGTCGATATTGGTTGGCGAATGTCCGTCTCAGCGCATCCTTGCAAGAGGTCCACGAGATCAAGGAAGTCTCGCGATTCTCGAACCAGTGCCTGGCCGTACCTTCGAGCGCAAAGTAAAGACTCTGTAGGCGCTGTTTGTCCGTCCATCGGTTGTGCTGGGCCACTCGCTCGTACTGCTGTAGCCAGTCCTCGATGTATTCATAAGGCTCATCGTGGAAGGACGCGGGCGTACGGTCAGCGACGGGTAGGACAACGACGGGTGGAGTGGTCATCGTCGCGGTCTTCTTCTTTGGTTTCTGCGGCAGGGGTCCGAGTTCCGGGGGTAGGCGTTGGTTACGACGACTTGACCGGGCATTGCTCTGGTCTTCTGCGAAGGGTAACCTCCCGGGGCTGAGCACGTCACTTGGCTGGCGTGTTTTCGGAGGGGTACGGTCCACGGGCATAGAATGCAAGTACCCCGCACCTCCACCAAAATGTCACGAATGACAAGCGATGAGGCGACAATAACTGGAAAACTAAACGTTTCATGGGGCGAACTTGTGCCCCCAAAAAATAAAAAGGGAAACAGACTAAAGCAGAGCGTCGCGGGCGTCGAAGTCGGCGTGACAGCAGAGTCGAACGCTTGGGGCGAAACTGACTCTTGCTCGCTACGTGAAGCCCCTTATGTACACGAGTGAGCTTCTGGAATATTCGGCGCAAGAAAGTTCGACGCATAGAACAGTCGCACCTTGAACAAGCACCAGAATTCTCGAATTTGCCCGAACAATAAAATTCAGGGATAAACAAAAGACACGTCGCTCCCAGGAATCGAACCCTGGCTTTTCGACTGGGAGGCAGGTACGATAACCGCTAGGCCACGCGCGCGCTGCCTGCTTGGCCAGCTGCGCGCGCGGCAATATACTAATAGTGAAACAGAAAGTAACGACAAACTAACAAAAAAATAACGTCAGTTAGTCATGGCAAGTAACGACACCGGTATTTTGTTACATTTGCAAAATGGTAACGGAGCTCTCTATTGCGTTAGCTTTTTTCCAAGCTAACGGTTAACGCTATTTTGTTACTTTTTTCGGTAACGGGCACAACACTGCCCATTGGAAATGCCGGCAGCGTTCGGTGCCTGTACGATGAGGCCAACGAGGCGAGGATGCCTGCACGTCCTCAGCGCAACAGCCATGGCCATAACTCTCAGTCAATTGGCCAGCCGCTTCGCTCCAACCTTCCAATCATAAAATTTTTCCGACTGTCTCACAGAGCAAAACAGTTTGGCTCCTTTGTTATAAATATTACTTTGTTTTTAACTTCAAAAATGATTCGAATTTCCGAAAAACGTTTTCCTCTAGGTTCCTAGGTTCGCTGAGGTCCTTTTCGGTGCAAATTTCAAACAAAACAAGTCTTGCTACCCTGTTTCTACCGGTTTCAGCAATGTACGTCGCGTCGTAATCAATGCACTCCACTTGACACATGACCCCACTTTGCCGCAGGAGTGCGGTTATTGGGCTTCGTGTAAGCCTTTGACAACGTGTAATGCGGTTTGAAAACGATCTGCACACCCAACGGACGTTGGGATTTTATATTTGCGTGCGACACACCCTGCGTGCACCTACGGAATTGACGCGACAGGTCTTCCGCTCTCCCCTGGCTTTTTTGTCCTCTGCACAAGCCTCCGGGTGTCGTAGATTTTGTTCGTCTTTATTACAAATAAAAACTAACAAACTCTACTGTGGTTTTCAGACCCAGACCCGCGTTCGTTTCTCGTTCAACCAAGTGAGGTGCGACAGACCGAGCTCGTTTTAAACTGCTTATTTCTTTCGTGACCTCCAATGCACAAGTTAAGTTTGGTTATCGGTTGCCTCTCTAGTTGGTTAGTGTTTCACTCGGTGTCAATTGAGCTCTTCGCGTATTTTAAGTTTTTTTTTAATTTCCTCAGAGAAACGTTGATACGTCAACACTTATCCCGCCAATTGTGTACAGTTTGGGAATTTCGGTAATATTTTAAACCTCGCCGATTTCGAAATTCACTCGATGTTCGAGTCACCCTCACGTTGATTGTTTGTTTGTTTTCATCGTGGAGGAAGTTGACTTTTCGAGATTTTTCTTAAGGTCATCAGCTGTGCGTACCTACAAGTTTTCTCTACAAATGTGCTGGTTTTTGGCAGGATAGTTTTAGTATGAGTGGCCGTCTGACCGGCACTCCTGTCGTCTACTCGCTGCTCTCGTCACGAGTTTTTAAATCTCTTTCTTTGGGGTGTCGAGATCCTAGTTGTTGCCTTTCCGGTGTTTCGCCGTCGTTGGTGGGCATTTGCTTTTTGGTATGTTTTGCCTGCGGGTTTACAAAAATTGTCAATATACAGTGGAAATCGCAGCTATTGAATATTAACCGACCCTCGTATTAGCGCAAGCCTCCGCAGTTTAATTTTAGATATGAAATTAAAAAGGGACAAGTGGATAGTCTATGTTTTAGCTGGAGACGAAAGATGAAATATTCGAGCGGCGACTGAACGCCGCCTTCTAAAATAATGTTTCCTTGCAACGAGATGGCTCAGTCTTTGTGGTAAGCCGGCAGTGTTCTTCGGGGAGTGTGAGGTCGGGCGTGTTAGAAAGACAACTACGTGAGCAGCGCTAACGACTTGTTCTTGACCCAGATCTGGGAATGTTAGATCATTAGCTGTGAAGCATATGGAAATTATGTTTACTACGCGGTGGACATGAGTGACATTACTAGTAGATAGTAACGAGTCTCCAGCAAGGCGGTTTTTATTGACGATACTTTCAAATAATAAAGGAGACAAGGTACTCTTTAGTCATTTGGGATTCAGATAATGAACTTACCCCATTAAATCCAAAAAAACAAATCGAACGCGTTATTTGTGGTGCGTGACTTTCAATACTGCGATAGTGCATACTACCACTGTGTAGTGCACGGAAAATTTGCCGCAATTATTGGAAAGCTCTAATGAGTTATGTCGCTAAACATTGTTTTTACCAACAACTTTAGGCTATAACCTCGCGCATTGTTTTTTCTATTTTAATGGGGTCAGACTGAAACGTCACCAGCTACTTGTAATCTCAATTTCACTGCCTGTTTATTTATTGTTTTACGATTATTTGTGTAGGTGCGGGAACTGGGCACCACCAATCCACTACCAACGCCTCGGTACGAGGACTGACTGCTGTGGTGGGATGAAGCTTCTCTTTGCAGTTGCAATATTAAAAATTAAATATAAAAGTCTTGTTTTACACGTTTACACATGGTCTGGTACTTATTTCCACGACCTGAGGAACTTAGTTGCGCCCAAAAAATGTGAATACCGACTTCCCAAAGGTGTCCCACTTCAAACCGAAACCATCGTGGCTACAAAAAAAAAATGAACCGGTTTATTTGATTACGAGAAAGCGCATATGCCTCGACTTCAGGAAAGATATCTAGAAAAGTGGAGCACGCAGTGAACGATAATAATCGATGTTGCGTAGCCATTATTAAGTACGCTTTCCTGTTTTACATAGCACTAACAGCATATTACTTCTGACATCTGACCGTAGACTAGTCCCGATTACATTATTGTTCGCGCCATCTAGGGCCACATGAAATAGTGGTAAAAGTTCAAAATCAAAGCTTCAGAAGATGTTCAGAATTTATTTCTCGTGTTCAGGCATACACTAATGTTTATGGCTAACGTGAGGGGAACATATCACTGTAACATTGCACAGGGAAAGCAAGGCGGTATATGTAGGATTAGCATCTGTCGAAACAAAAGTTTAGGAATCAGTAGAAGTCAAGTTGTGCCACTATTCCATATAGCCCTTCGGGTATTTTAAAGTGAGAGTTGGTATTGTCCAAAATCTTGCTGATCGCACCTCAGAAATGGCATGCTTTTGGGCAGATAAAATCTAAGGTATAGTTAATATTTATATACCGTATGATATTATGCATACTAGACGTATTTTAGCTGCCTTTCAATACATTGATCAGAGAGGGTCGAGGTACGGATAAATAAGTTTCTAAACCTGCACATTCTGAAGCAACGGAAACTCTCAATGTAAGGAGATTTGCAGCAGCAAACTTAGGATAGGATATATGGCGTCGCAAAACACTGATCACGAACTAGATTATAATTTCCATGTCTATCTTTTTTTTCTCATTAGATATCTATTTGTATGGGATGTGACGAAGAAATTACCAACGATAATTTGCTCCCGGCAGGAAATCAAAGTTTTCATTTACCTTTTTTGAGTAATCTTAATACATCGGTGATACAATCGACGATCCCGTAAAACGTCTCAGCGATTCTGTCTGTGACCATTTTAAAGGGTTTCAACTTAACTATTTTTCCGGTGTTAATAAATCGAAACACGTATTGCTCGCACGGATAGGATAGGGTGTCACAGAATGTGCAGTGTGACATTTAAAAAAAGACGTTACTCTAGTCCCATGCTCCCCATGCTCCCACGTAGCTTAAGGCGAAAATGTTACAGTCTACAGGGTGTCACAAAAACAATTTACACGGCTTTTTTTGTTTCACCGCAAAAATAAACTATAAACTGGGCATTGCCGAACGCTCACTCTCGCCCAAATGTACCCCTCGAGGTCGCAACCAGATGCTAAAGTTTCAGCGCGATCCGATACCTTATTCAAAAGTTATAAGTGATTTTCTGAAAACTTCAATGGGAAAATGGAGCCCATTTTTGCCAGTTTTCGGTTTCTGGTGCCATAGAGCCCCATGTATTCGAAAACTCCGTCGGCCGCCATTTTCCCACTGAAATTTTCAGAAAATCACTTAAAACTTTTGAACAAGGTATCAGATTGGGCTGAAAATCTGGCATCTGGTTGTGACCTCTAGCGCTACCTTTGGGCGGAGAATAAGCGTTCGGCGATGCCGAGTTTATTTTTGCAGTAAAAAAAACCTGTAAATTTTTTTGTGACACCCTGTACATCGTGTACACAACGGTTCAATCCCAATTTGAACGTTCCGTATAAATCGGGTTTTTAACGTGTCGCGCTAGAATTTACTACAGAGATGCACGAAGGTGGTGGAAGCTTTCACTAAAATTGGGAAACTCTTGGCTCACCCGAGAACATCACGAAAAATCAAAAGCTATGTTTGTTTGTTTTTATACTTAGCATCTACACTTAAAATATATTTTGTGTCACTGTGCAACTTATTTGGCGAATTAAAGTAAAGAATAGGTAAGTCAATGGTATTTTCTTTCCATTTCACCAATTTTTCAGTCGTAATAAAAACAGAATAGACCAGAGCGATTTTTCGATGATCGTGAGAAGAAATACTTGGCCATAAATTCTCCATACACAAAACCAGTTTTCATTTTCTTTCCTTTGACTTCTAAGGCTTCATCTGTTCATACTGTCAACTGATGAATGCACCACCTATGGGCATCTCTTTAGTAAATCCCAACGCAATACGTTGAGAAACTGGTTTTTGCAGACCGTCCAAAGTGGGATCCAAGGGTTAGTGTACAACTATTCCGACTCCGAGAGTAGAAGCAAGTATGAAATGCTGTACAAAGGGGAATTAAAGGGATCCCCGCATGATCCGTTTACAGAGGAGAAATGTAAGCTTGAAGTGATCGTGGTTTTGAACACGCAGTCACAGTTGAAGTTGTGGAAACTTGTGCTAACATCATCCAAGTTCATGTTCTGACATTTCATGAGGAGAGATTTATTCGTAGTGTGTTCAGACAAAAAGAATACAAGAAAGACGTCAAGCAAAAAATATAATATCTGCTTTGACGTGTTTAAGAGATAGGTTTAGCACAGCCAACGCAACGCACTCTGTTGCAATCGGCAGCTCTTGTCGGCACTTCGAAGCACGGCTGTGCATGTGCTAGCGCCAACCCCTGACCAATATCAATGATAACGGCATAAAAAAAAGTTTTTAACATAAGTTTTCGGGTGATTATCACCTGTTTCGGATTAGCGTAAGCCGTACAAGCGGAGATTTTCGGTCATTGCCACAACAAGGACAATATTTCCTGGTTACCTATTTAATCTTTCAAACAAAGTCATAGGGAAGTGGAAATAGAATGAACGTAGGTTAATGAGTAATATTTAAAGAGGCAAAGCCCGAGCACTCACCTGAGTAACACGTTGAGTATGGAGGACTTGCCAGTTCTGAAGGCTCCGGCCACCAAGAGCACGACCACAGGGAGCTTCTGAACGTCTTTCTGGAGCAAAACACTTCGAAGCGCCTTAAGATCCACAGTGAGCTTGCCTTCCCCGTCAAATCTAATCACGGTGACTGGCTGACCAACCAGCCCTTTGCCACCGGCTGCGGAGTCCATACCAGCCATTGTGCCGTTCTCCTAACCGCGCGCTCGGGGCTAGAACCTGTATCGGTTGTCTAGGTAGCAGGTCGCTCGCTCCTCTGAGCTCCAGAGCTTTACTTTCCGATCTGACAGCTCGCAGCAGACCTTCGCTGTTTTCACTGAGTTCTTTGGGAGAGGGAGCGAAAGAGAGAGAAAGAGGGAGATAGAGCAAGATAAAGATGGTGCGCCCGTGCGGCGGCGTCTCACCGTCGAACTGAAGGCTCTGACTGTTGAGCAGCGAGAAAAAGAAAGAGAGCGAGAAGCCTTACGAAATAAAAAATACTTCGCGTCTCCAGCTCGTTGCTCGCCCTCCTGCAGCGCAAACAGGCGAACGCAGCTTCCCGCGTTCGGATAAATACCGTAGAGGCCGGCAAAGTGGCCGCCGCAAAACGTGGCGTTTTGTCGCCTCTCCGTACTGTGAAACGAGGGTAATGCATTACGGGAGCAACGGTCATTGTCTCGGCGGTTTTGGATGCGCCGGAGTCGCCGGAGTTCTGCTGGTTGTGCGGTGACGACGGTGACGGCAGTGACGGGTCGGCTGGATCGCCACTGTCGGTTCGCTAGTTTTGATTTTTGTGAAGGAAGTCGCGGTGGCGCGGCTGGTAACAGGCGAAGTGTGAATGATACCATGAAGGTACTGCCCTGCAAGATCATCATCATCATCATTTATTTTCCTTGAGGGCCCTTGGGGTGTTATACAAGGGGGGGGGCAATCAAACAAAAAAAGATAAAACAGTAAACACAATTATAACGCTGTAAGCTAGCTAGGTAGGTTAGAAAAAGATAGGGTAATGGCTTCAACAAATTTAGTAGTATCATTTATAGAAACGATGTTGTGAGGTAGTGAATTCCAATCCTCGATGGCCAATGGTCGTTTGGAAGTCTGGTGAGAAACAGTTGATGATCGAATTGGACGTAATTTATATAGGTGATCTAGACGTGGGAAAATACAGTGGGGAGGTGATAGCAGTGATTCTTTGAGGTGGCTATTGTGATAAAAAATTCGATGGAGGAGAGAAAGGCGTGCTACTCGGCGGCGAAAAGAAAGTGAATGAAGGTTAGCGGATTGGCGTAATCCTGATGTGCTGGTATATGGTGAGTAGATGTTATAAATAAAAACGAAGGGCTCCGTTTTGGACGGATTCTAGATTATTTGCGAGGTAGGACTGCCATTGGGACCATATAGATGAAGCGTATTCTAACTTCGATCTTATAATAGTAGTGTACGCTCGTCGTTTTACGGAGGGTGTAGACAGTTTGAGGTTACGGCGCGAATATGCGAGAGAACGGTTAGTATCAGAAATAATAGAAGTTTTGTGAGTAGTCCATGATAGGTCAAAGGTTTGATGAACACCCAGGTATTTATAAGATGAGCATGCTATTACTTGAGTGTTATTGAGGTAACACGAAAATGCTGTGGCACGCGAGCTGCGGGAAAATGACAGGGATCTACATTTATTGAAGTTTAACGTCATCTTCCATTTTTCAAACCAATGATTACAGACTCAAGGTCTTCCTGGAGTGCGTGATGATCATGGTATGAAAGAATGGGTCGGTAAATGACACAATCGTCGGCGAACATGCGCACAGAAGAAGCTATATTAAGGTGGAGATCATTAATATAGATTAGGAGTGAAGGGGGCCAAGTACGGTTCCCTTGGGGACGCCTGACGTTACGGTAGAAGTGGGAGATTTTACGCAGTTAACGGAAGAATAATGCTTACGGTTAATTAGGAATTCAGAAATCCACTTAACAACAAAGGGGTGAATATTAATATTGTTAAACTTTGTTAAAAAACGCCAAAGATGTTGCGACAATTCTAATAATACGCCAAATGGTTCTCTGGTGTTGTTCCCAACTGATCACAGGTAGGGTTTAGGTTTGGAGCAAGGTTCTTTAGTTCGCTACCGTTAAGTCTGGTGAACGTAAGTTCTTAGTATATGTTATTATTATTCATTTAAGGTACGAGAGGTGGGCATCGTACGGCAATTTGCCAAAAGGTCATAAGAGAACGAAAGAGCGCCATCTCTGTTCAGCTCATTTTTCGGCGGGCACGTTTATAAACAAGAAACGCTTAAAAACAACACCGTGCCTTAAATTTACGTTTGACACTTTTGACATTTCGCTGAGCAGGACGTGCGCTTGAGATAAGACTGAATTCAGCTTTCCTTCCTTCATATTTTTTTCCTTTTGTTGATCAGACATGGCTGAGAAGAATGGTTCTTTTTTTCAACGGCAGGAAAGAAAATATAGCTTCCTTCTGGCCAGCAGGAAGTGTCGTCTTTGAATTTTATTTGTAATCAAGTTCGGCGTTATAATATTTACAAAAAAGTGCCCCGCCTAATTAACATCCTTCGAGTTTTTTTAAAGATTTATTTGCAAAGGTATGGATTAATACGGGCCACATGGCTAGTTTTCTGTCTTGCTGTGCCGTGTGGTACGCAAATAAATTTATGCTATATAGATCAGTTTAATAATCTGTATGTTTGTGTTTATTTCTGTACCTTCCGGTATATAAATAATTATGTGCAATCATTTCTATGTTGCCATGTTTACGAAAAAATAAAACAAATGAATGAAAATCACATGAAAAAAAACCCGCTTCCGTGCCTGTATGCATGAAAAAATGTATAAAAAAATATCAAAGCAAAAAAAAAAAAAAGTGGAGAAAGGGAAGCGGACAGGCGCAAGCCACCAGGGCCGCCCGTTCGCCGCAGAACACTGACCAGGTGGCGCAAGTCAAAGCCCGATTAAAAGTAGCCAGCCGTATTAATCTATCCACCTATTCTTTTTGCATTCATCCGACTACTTGCGCCCCTAGGGGCACGCATGGTGCATACGTTAGGTACCCCTCGAAAACTTTTTATTTTCCCGTCCATCTTCTACCGTGGCGCGCCCTCCCTTCTTTACTCTCCTCCCTTCCTGGCCAATAGTGTCGGTTGGTGGCTTCTTCAAAGAATACCGCTACTTTTCCCAAGATAAAGGGGCTTTAGCTCTAGTGAGTGTCCCCCGGTTCTCCTGCTCAGCGGGCACGGCCGAACTGCTTGAGATCATGGCTTGCGAAATGTAATTTCCGAATGCAAACTACACTCTTCACTGTGCTAATGTAGTGCTGCAGCCAGTATTAGCCCCGAGAAGTTCGCGTGGCGCCCCCTTACGGCGAATCGGCGTGACGTCACGGCGAGGAGAGAATTTTTCCCCGACTCGCCCCGCTCGCCCTGTGGAGGCTGTGACGGCGTTAACTGTCGGCGCGCTCGTTTCTATTGATTTTTTTCCCCGTGTTTTTCGTAGGAAGTGTAACTTTTTATATGTGGCTTTATTGCGGTATGGCCTGTAGCTGCAGGCGAAACTTCAACCAACATTTTAAGCATCGTTGACAGGGCAGGCAACGCATGAATCACAGCTCGTATATGAAAATAAAGAAATATAGCCACAATGGCAAGAGCATCACTATAGATTTAAGTCTCACACAATCAATGCCGCTGATGGTCTTAATGAATTGGCAGGTTATGTAAACTATTTTTTTTGTATGTGTTTATAAACAAGATCGCCGAAGCAGAAGAGCTGCATGCTGCTCGAGCAACGTGCTAAATACAGTCTGAGCCATGGAGAGAGAATCACATGTGAGACAGGCCAAGCGCAGAAGAAAAGTAAAAAAAAAAAAGGAACATTTATTTACATACATTGCTCGCATTTGACCTTTGCTGAATTTGGATAGTTTTTCAATGGACTACACGGGTGGTATCTGTGGACTTGTTTATATAAACCTCAAGTAATGTATAACAAACGTAAGCGAACGTGTCTAGCTCATTATTAGTCCCTTAAGCCCTAAAATTGAGATTTTACCTAAATCAAATTGTCCTGAAGCTAAAATACCAGAAGCTTTTCTCACGCAGACTGTCACCCTTCGCAGGCTCAAGATTTTCTGCTACTAGTGCTGCATCTACCACTGGACAGCCGTTCTAATGCTTGCTTTTACTCCTATTTTCCTCTGTTGTCAGAGAGTCCAGCTGTAGGGAGTCTGGAGGCTAAGGAAGCTTTTGGGTACCTGCAGCAGTGTCTCTTTTAATTGGAAATGACAATTCAAACTAAACGGTGTGTTTTCCGAATACTTAAGGCTGGAATAAAGAATGTCAGGAGAAAGTATAAACATTCCAAATTACGGTACTATTGCTGTGAATATTTTGGGCAGTTCAATACATATCATACAGGCAACAGGGGACAATTCGGCCGTTTTTGCTGCTAGCATACAAACTAATTTCCAGTAATTGACCATCTTCTGAGAAATGTGCCTGCATACGAGTATAAACTGTATAATTAATTAACGAAGAAGCTACATTTATCTAAAACAACCTTGTTCTACGAGCACTTCAAAGAGAATCAGACGCAGGGCCTTTAAAACCTCTGCGAACCAGCGCATGCAGAGTGGCAGCGCAAAGTCGGGGTCGCGAGCTAATTTGCCGACCACCCAAAGGCCCATGCTATAAATGCCACATCAAATGCCTTGAAAGCGGGATGTAATACCGTCCTAAATCATGAACATGCAAGGAACAGAATTCCAGCGTCTGAAACACTTGCGCCACCGCTTCACCGACCCCTCGCAAGATTGCCTTGTGTCGTGTGGACGGACATGGAGGTTCATCGGCGGAATTGCCTCCGCCGATAGCTTTCGGGATTTGTAACCTAATTTTAAAGGTAAAAGGGACAAGCACGCTTATAAAATGTACAGAAGCACGTCAATATCGGCCTAACTCAACGTCTTGTACACCGGGTAAACGAGGTCCAGCTCCTCGAAAAGCTTGCGGCACACAACGCCAAACCAGGAAACCGGTGCTGGGAAGCGAGCCGATGCGAGATCGTGAAGCGGAGTCCTCCTCCTGACGTCACGGTACAACTTAACCAATCAGGGCGCGGCGACCGCAGCGACGCTTGTGTTCGCTCTTGTACATTATTAGAGAGTTTTAGAATACAGGCTGGCATGTCCGGCTTCAGGGACCGCCATCTTGCTCGGTTGGGGCGCGCTTTGACGCTTCATCATCCGATTACGAAACCTTGCTAAGTTGTCGTAATCGCATTATGACGCCTCCAAGCGCACCCCAATGAGCAAGATGGCGGCATCCTGAGGCCGAACTTGCAGACATGTATAGGAGCAAACGCAAGCGTTGTGCGTTTGCGTTAGACTTGCGCCACGCTCCGCATGCGCTTCGTCGCCACGCTCCAAACCATAGAGTTATTACAATAAACGCTAGAGGCTCAGCTCGCGCTAGTGTCTACGCGACTTCCGGTTGCAAATTGAAGCAGACATCATGCAGTCTACATTTCCAGCCTCCCTGTGTATTCCTATGGGAAAACGCGCGTGAATTTTGTCTCTTCGCCCGAAGAATAACATGAATAACTTTTGTCATTTCGGTTGTACCGGATAGTATGTACCTTTATTGGTATTGTGAAAGTGTAATTGCTTTAGTTACAGCATTTTTCTTTACCACTGAACGATGTTAAACTTCGCTCTATTTCAGGCCCAAACCTCTGTTTCAAGGAAGGTATGTGAAAACGAGCGACGATTCTAAGCAGACTAACGATCGAAAGGAATGTTGAGTGTGTTCAAGGTTTGCTAGCATTTCGGTGGTGCTTATATATTACTAATATGCCCGTCCTGTCATTGGATGAAAATGACTCCGTCGTGCATCTTTACGATCGGTTAAAGAAACATTCGAACGCAAAAAATAAAGCATGTGAGCTACGAAAGGTGTGTCGCTTTATTATTTCCTATGTCGGGCAGTTTTTATCTGGCACCTGCTCTCTGGCTCCCCCATTTGCAAAGATTTGGAGCGTGCGGGTGATGGTTTGAACCCAGAACAAGCATCTTCGCACATATTCATGAGCAGAAAGAATGAAGCAGTACTTATTTATTGCAAAATCTGACTATACTACGCGGCTTTCAATTTATTTTGATCGTCTGCGTGCACAAGGAGTTACTTATCCAGTGTTACTGCGTAGTTCTTGCCGTCTCTCTTGGTTTTCCACATGTCCTTCGTTCGTTTGGCCACGTATATCCCCCATGTTGGAAAGTGTCTACGCCGTGTTCGCGCTAACAGTGTCCGACAGTGCACATAAATACACGTACGAAGCGGTTTTAACACCGTTTTTCATGCCACGAATTTCAAATAAAAATGCTGTAACTGACCAATTATTTCGTCTGCGTGACTGAGAAATGTTCCAGTGTGCCAAGTACGTACAAATTATTCGTGATATTTGCTCTTATAATCGAGCGCAGAAAGAAAATGCGCTCGCTTTTTCCCATAGAAATGCATTACCGGAAGTCAATTTCTGACTGCTTGCTGTCTGCTTCAAAATGCAACAGCACACTAGCGCCAGCTGAGCCTCTAGCGTTTATTGTAATAACTTTATGCTCCAAACCAAGACCGCAACTTTGGGCTCCGCGCAAGCGCAGTGTGGAACACGCATCACTAACGCAAACACAGTGTGCTTGCGTTCGCTCGTAAACAAAGGTGTTTTTCATTTTAAGGCAGCAGTGGACGTGAGTATTTTAGATTACCTTGCACGATTATTTGATGAGTTTCAATTGCTCTGTCAATGAAGTGCTGATACCGATGTTATGTGAGATATGTTTGCTGACGTCACAGCTTACCCACTACCTTAAGTGATTTGAGCCTGAACGTTTCAAAACGAACAGAAAGAAGAACCATTGGGTTACTAGGGAAATTATACATACCAAAACAAAACTAAAGCGCCGTCGGAAAGCGAACGCGCTTAAAATGTTGCGGAACCGAAATTTGGGCGAAGCATTTCACGTTCTCGGTGACATTGGGCCAAGCCATCATAGACTTCCCCCGGTTTCTGCTGTCGAACCTCGCGCACCCGACCTGAAATCGACGCCAAAATTTGCGTTTACTCAGCAGCAGTTCCAGATTGAGTGGGGAGCGGGTCGTGTATGCGCACTGTGCCTGGTTCTGGCTCTTATCTACACTTTTACAGGGCTAAATGCCTTTGAGGCTACGCACCCTCCCGGCCTTATCACTGGCGACTGCGCCTGCAACATGTGCCCACACACGTTTCTAGTCGATATCTCAACCACAGGAAAGGGACCTCTGCGCTTGCTTACTTAAGCTTTCGTTAAAATAGTCGCAAAACGTTTTCACACCGAATTGCCGGAAAAAAAATTTGACACATAATATTTCCCGTTATTGTCGCCATAGTTCTTATTTTTGTTACTTAAAGGGCAACTCCTGTCAGTATCTTCAAATTAGGAATTACGACTGTTTTCATCATGGTCAGTGTCCCTAAAAAGAGTCATACATTTTTCTCTCGATACTGCGTGTAGTTTTATAAACACCACGGTTCAAGGTTTGGTTTCTGACGTCCAAAATCTAAACTATCTGCTAGAGAGCGATGGCAAAACTGATCAGCTGTACGGCCGCGACGTGAATTAACGGTGGTGTTGCGGTACCCGTACAACGTGCGGAATCAACCACAGCACCACTCCGACCTGACGTCTCGGTGGTGCTGCGGTACGCGTCGCCCAGTGTTGCTTGACTGGAAGCTAACCCGCTTGCCACCTGCTAAAGAGCAGCTGGTCGCATCTTTAAAATCGTTTTTAGTGGAGTACGCGGCTTCACTTTGACGTAATATTTCGGCTGTGATCAGCGGCGTAGACTTTCCATTTTCCCGGAGGGGGCAGGCTGAGAAGTTCTCCGGGGGAGGGGGAGGGGGGGGGGGCGTGCTACGCGTTATTTTTTTGCCAGAACTGGAGATTGAAGCTAACGAAAGCACACTGGGATTCCATTTCCCATGTATTTTGTCAATAAAGGCAACATGGGCGTTATTTTGTTTACATGCCACTACTAGAAGCTCGTTACATGGCACGTAAACAGCGCCTGGGTAAGGATCATGGCCTGGGTCCGGGGGGACTCTGCCCCCCAGGATCTCACCAGGGGGGCACGGGCCCCGATGCCCCCCGAAGTCTAGGCCTATGGCTGTGATCATATTTCGTGCCACTAAAGTGACACCAGTCACTTATTTTTGGTTTCGTTTTCGACCGGAGTGGCCCTTTAAAGGGATGCTAGAACAATATTTTGGTTTTAGAAAACAACGCGGAAGTGCTAGGCAGGGCGCTACAAACCCGAAAGCATCACACGCAAAGCGATATCTACAACGGATGGTCGTATTTTTGTGAAAGAAGAGCGCGCTTGAACAAGACCAAAAAGCCCGTGACCTCGCGATTCTTGTTTCCTCTTCTTCTCGCTTTGACTCCGCAAAGACGCGAAGAGAGAAGGAATCAAGACCGTTTCCCCTCCTCCTCAACAATTCTGCAAGGAACGCGACGTCGCGATTCTCACTCAATCGCATCCCTATTTTACAAAAATACGGCCATCCGTTCGAGATATCGCTTCATAAGTGGGGTTTCGGGGTTTGTGACGCCCCGTTGAACACTCCTGCTCCCTTATTTTGTGAAATCCAAATTTCGGTTCAGCAGCCCTCTAAAGTCTAACTAAAAATAATGAAAGTGGCAACAACACACGTGTAAACAAGATGCGCAAACCGAGAGCTAACTTAAAACTGGGAGGTTTGGTTAAAATAGCAGAAAACCGCGAACCACAAGAAGCACTACATGATACAACTTCGTACGCGTGTTTTTCTCGCGGTCCGCCATCACCCCTGCAGCGGTGATGGCGGACCACCACGGGTCGCAACTCTGTTTACTAGACAAAAAGAGAACAGAAATCCGATACCGTTAACTTATCGTTGACATATCCCAGAGTTATAGTTCATGAACTCGCTTAGTGAGAGTGCGGCCAGAATGCCGGAGAGAAGCGTTGAATCCGAAACTATGCCATCTTTATCGGCTTATTTGAACGGCGTGAGGTGAGCGTGCCGTAAAGTCACCGGATGTGCTGTCAGCGACAGCGAAATGAAGAAATACTCATATCTGCGAACCTTGCTGATTCAGGGAGCACAAGAAGTATCGCAATCTCCGGTGCTAGTGACGTGGGATGGTTGCACCCTTCCCACTTTGCTTCGGAACGACCAGTGAACGTACAAGGGCGGAGCTCCCCTTAAAGGAAAATTCTTCAAAATCAGTATACTGAATGTATACTAGAAGTGAACTTAGGGTATGTACTGAAATCGTATGAGTCTCACACTTTTATGGAACAAAATAGTATACATTTAGTACACCCAAAGTACTAATGGAGCATACCATAATTGCACGTCGAGAGTACATTTAGCCTAATATAAGTGTACATTTAGTACGCTGCATGTATTATTTGAGTGAATTAGATGTACACCACCAGTACATATAGATACGGAATGTCCCAGATAACTTGCCCCAATCTTTAAAAAAACCGGGGCATTCTGCGGGAGTGAAACCAACTGTATGCTGTCAGCAAGTCCCTTGCCAAAGTGCATGAAATTTTTTAGTGCGCTTAGTTATTTAATTAAGACTGACATGCTAACTTTTGAAATCTTCGTTTGAAAGCCGAGGTGTGAATTGGAACGTTGTAGAGCGCATTAAGGAACACCTCATTAAACTATTTTCAACAAGGTGCACTTAGCATGCTCCTTTTCATAGCCTTACAAAAAACGCCCGCGAAATTCAAAAAAATATCGCGTGACAACTCGCTTCCCAATCACGGCGCGCGGGCGCGCCGCGAATGTGCGTTCTTTGAAGGCTGGATAAAAGCACGAAAGCGTATTATGTTGCAAACACTGGCTGTTTCGCAATGCGCCCTGCAACTTTACCATTGACATCTTGGCCCTTAAAAGAATTTTTGAAAGGTTAGCTGATTAATCTTAGTTATTTAGAGAACCAGGCGCATTAAAAAATTCTGTGCACTTTCGCAAGACGCTTTTTAACGACAGTTGATTTCACTCCTGCAGAGCGCTCCGGTGTTTTTTAAGTATGGTGCAAGTTATTTGGGACGCCGTGTATGTCGGGCGTTCTGAATGTACAGAACGGTCTAAAATAGACCATTTTAGCATTGCCGCGCCATCTAGCGGCGCCGATTCCAAACTATGCGAACTCGTTGGGAGTGGTCACGTGCGCCGCCTCCGGCGGGGCCGCGGCCGCCATTATGTGGTATACGGTCGCAGAGGGCAGCTATCTGTAGAGCCACCGTAGCACCTTTCAGAGCTTTGCGAAGGCAAGACTGAAAGACATAATCCCCTTTTATTCTCTCAATTTCACCGCGACCAAGGAGCTTCTGAATCAGTGGTGGTCCGTGCGAGTATACTTGGTCCAGACTATAGGGACAGTACGCCTCTTTAAAGCCATGAACATTGCAACCCGATGTCGTTCATGACCGCTCATTCACACTGGAAGCGGATCCGCGTTCGCAAAGCGGTTGCGAACGCAACACAATTTCACGCGCATTTGATGTTATCAAATGCGCGTGAAATTGTATTGGATCTTTATACAACCGCGTTCGCAACCGAGTGACGTTGTTCGCAACCGCTTTGCGAACGCGGATCTGCTTCCAGTGTGAATGAGCGGTAAGTCAGGATATGCGCGCGTGCACAAGGATTCATTGTGATAGCTCGCGCAGTAAAAATAACTATTATAGCTACGAGCACACGCGCACAGCTCTCCCCGTAGATACTATATTCGGGCGTGGCGTGTGACAATAGACCATTTGCTATATTACCCAAGCATCAAGGAGAATGCAGGGATTGGTGTTCCACGCGCACGCCCTCCCCGTATAAAAGATTCGGAAGTAAATAACCAAAATAAAGCGTTGACGAACTCGCGTGCAAGATACAATTTGTTTTAGGTTTTTGCTTTAGAAAATTTACTATTGCTGAGGTCAGCACATGCGGCGCGTGGAACACCAATCCCTGCGTTCTTCTTGATGCTTGCGTAATATAGCAATAGGTCTATTCTGAAATTCGGGTACTGTCTTCTTCCAGGTGTACCATTCTCTTCCTTCCCGGGTGATCTGTTGTTCGAAGCAACCGGGAAATCGTTATAAGACGTCAGGGGGCAAACATAACACGAAAGGTACACGGTTATAGGCTGAAGCAGTTCAGACAGACTGACTACCTCTCGAACGTTGCTGGTAGCCACCACTTCTTGGTGCAACAAGTTGTTCCAACCCTACTGTAAACAACTTAATTTTCGCGAGGACCTATTTTTCGCGAATTTCGGGACAAAGAATATCGCAAAGAATAGATAAAAAAAATTCACCTATGGTAAGGAATATTAGGCGTGGCGTACCCCTCCAAATCGCGAAATATTGTGTCCGTCAAATATTTTCTAACCCACACTTCGTAAAATATCCGAAATATTAGAGTTTTAGTAGATTGTTCCGATACCTCCGATTCCCCCGATAACGAGACTATACAGTTGCCGACCGATTATTCGGACTTCGCAGGGGCCGAAAAAACGTCCGAATAATAGAGCAGTCCGAAAAATCAGCAGATTGAAAAACTTGCCTTTATTACTTCCAAGTGGGCTTAAAAAAGCCGTAAATAGTGCCTTGTTTCAGGTTACGCCTCCGTTTGCGTTCGGCAACTTTCTGTTAGCTTGAGAATCGTTGCCTTCTTTTCTAGCGTTACGGTCGAGTACAGAACAACAGATGGGGCCATGACGTCCAAGCCGGCGCTGTCCGAATGAGATAAGAAGCGCAAATCCACGAGCGCAAAATGGCGACTGACGACGCGACGGAACAGAAAAACAAAGCAAAATGATAATAATGATGATGATGATGACGTGCAGCTAAATGGAAAAAAGGGCTAGCATAGCGTTACCTAGCGCAACGCCTCCCTAGCGGTAGCACTCAGGAGTACTCAAGTAGCGCTGCCAAACCAAGCCAATCCATTTGCAGCCAACATAGGATTCAAAATGGCCGCTTCTCGATGGTGTTTTCCGCTGGTCGCTCGCGATAATTTTGTCCGAATAATCGAACTTTCGGACTTCAAGCTGTCCGAAACATTGGTCGTGAATATGCACTATTTCTATGGGGTAGGTCACGGTTCCGCCTTTAGGTCCGAAATATTGAACAAGTCCGAATTATCGGAGTCTGAAAAAACGGTCGGCGACTGTATATGTAAGCGCAAAGGCGGAGGCAGAGTATCGGGTATCGTTATCGAAGTCATCGAAACGATTTACTAAAACTCTCTATTGAAGCCGCGAAAATAGAGTTAACAGTATTTGCTTTCAACTTTGCTGAAAGGCGCAAGAGGAGAGCGTCGTGTCGAAGACCGCCACTGCCGCCAGAGCAAACGTTCTTTATACTGATGCTGCCGAAGACGCGATAAGGGACGCGATCATACAAACGTCGGAAGCGATGGCGTGAAAAGCAACTCAATCGTCGATGTAAACCGCATCGCCAACGAAGACGCGAAAGCGACTCCATCGCCGATGTGGCCAGCGTCGTCCACAAAAATGCGACGGCCTGTCTCAGTCGCGATGTAAGAGCGAAGTCACGAAAACAGTCGCCGTTTCGTGCGAAGGTGCTTCCTCGTAAACTCAGTCACAAACTTGAACTGCGCATTCGGTCCTGGTTCACGATAACCAATCAGGACCCGCGGCGGAGGAGCTCGCGATCGCGGGCGCATACCACATAATGGCAGCGCCTTGCCCGATCATAGTGGCCAGCCGCACTTTCGAGCGCCGTCAAGCCAGCGGCTCATTGTTGCCAAGAGCAATTTCGGAAAGGGTCTATTGACCAGAAAAGTCGGCGCCTGTATTTAAAAAGCTGACTTTTTAAAGGTGTTTCTTTGAACGGCTGGATTCCAACTTGTGAAATTTCATGACATATCACACCATTCTCGTGAAATGTTAAGAAACACCGTTGACAACTGAATTTAGTATAATGCAGAGGCACCATTATTGGGAGATGCACTCTTAAAATGAGTCAGAAAATTTACGAGGAAAGTCTTGGCACCTCTATTTCCAAACATTTCTCGTCAAAATAACGTATAATCGTGTTATAAGATTATGTGAGAAAAGTTGTATAAAAAGAGGCACCGCATATTTAAGTTGCGAGTATAGACGTGAAAATGACAATTGAATCATTTCCAAATCTTCCCTCGTGAAAATATTGTACTGCCGTTTTCCAACATTGACTAGGAGAGTCGCCATTTTGATTTGCGGCTATGTACGTAACAATTACGAGGAAATCTTTGGCAGTTCTATTTCCAAACATTCCTCGTGAAAATGACCTACCAGCTTCTTCTGAAACTGTTTGAGAAAAGCCATAAAGAAAAGATACATTGCATTTTTCAACTGAAAGTGTGTATGTTTTGCATACAAACATTATGACCAGTGTCATTCACGTAATTGATAAGACAGAAATTGAAATCCTACTTATCCCTCTATTCAAGTTTCCGAGCCTGCCTCGCTGTAAACTCTCCTTTGTGATGATGGTGCGCCATTACATCCTGCGTAAAAAGAGAAGAGAAAATTACCCTATGCGACGCTATGATATAACATCACATAACTCGCTCAAAGGGCCACTATGTGAGGAAGGCAAGATAGTAATTACTTCATCCTCACACAAGGGTGAGAAAAATTGGACAATAGCATTTCTGAAAGCCTGATATGTCAGATATTGGTGGTGTGCCTTCTTTGCATGCCCAGGGCTATGCTACAGGTAATAGTGTTCATTGCAGGGCGCAACATTTATTACCTAAAATCTTAGGCACCATAAAGAAAATGTGTGACAAACAATAGCCTTTCCAGATTCAAGGTTGTAGCTGCTACATTTTAAGCACATATGGATTGATGAAGGCCAAAACGAAAACATTTGAGAATGGCCATTTTCAGTGCTGTGCTAATATTAACATTTTATTTTAGAAGTTTAGCATATTACGGTATTTGATATTTGTTTCAAGAATAATTGTACTACTGTAAATGACTTCGTTTTTGCGAGTTTATCAAAATAACTTAAAATTGGTCCTGCAAAAAGTAACCCCATGGATATGAATGCATTGAACATTAATCCTGATTGCGAAATTTTGTACCTGCAAAGTATTCCCAACACTAACACTTTATAAAATGTAAACATATTGAGCTCGCGAAAATAAAGTCGTTTATGCTATTCAAACCTTTCAAAGCGCTCGTAAAGTCACCATTGCGATGGACTTGCTTTTTTCAGTGCGTTTCTCCGCATGTGCCAGTGCGCTGCAGAGATTAGTTCTGAATGAAATCCCACAATAAGACATTTGAACGTGGGACATATGCACTTTTTGATAAAATATAATCTCAAAATTTTCACATCGAATGGTTTCCCAGGAGACTTCTCGGGTTCGCATCCACTGTTACTCCGCAACAAGCAGGCTCTCTTGGGATGACAAGAAAACACCCAGCGCCCTGAACGATGTTCGAACAAGCACTCGGGAGAATAGAAAAGCCTGTCAAGCGCTCGCTATCACGACAGGCCGTTCACTTCCGGTGGCTTCATACCTGTTTGCTCGATGCACCATCCAGCCACCCATAATAGAGATCAGTGGGCGGACGTCACTTTTACTCTTGTGATGCAGTTCCCTGCAGGTTCCCATAGGTTGCAACCTGCCAGACTTGGACGTAGTTCAACTACTCTACACAAACTACAGTAGTTTAACTACTTTTCCCAGTAACTTGATAACTTTCACTTACAACATTATTTGGGTAATTAGTAGTTTAATTTAACTACGTTTTTCAAGTAACTTCTACTCAAATTACTAACTACTGTCGAAATCTAGGGCTAATTTGGCTGATCACAAAAGTCTTTGCGCAGAAATAAACAAGACGCCGGCAGATGAAATGGCATTCCCGAACAAGGGGCCCTCTCACATTCTGTTCCCACGCAATTATACTCGGCAGCCGAAGAAACCGCATCACAGAGTCCTTGGGCCAAGGTGGCAACGAGCAGCAAAAACATAACACCGGCGCGCACGAGTGCAGGCAGAGATGCTTAACAAGCCTTGGTCGGGTGTTGACCTAATCCGGTAATGCACGCAGACGCCGCGCCTCCAGCTGCAACCGTGAAAGACGGGGACACTCCGAGGTTTTGTTGTTGTTTTCATATTGTCTGCTTTAGGGAGTTGTGACTCAAGCTGTTTGCGGGTTCCACGGGAGGCGCCACTGGAATGACCTAGCAGCTGGGCGCCTGTTCCCATGGTTGCCTCGTCGTCAGCGAATACTGCCTTGCAAAGCCGAACTCCCCGGCGCAAAAACGCAGACACGGATAGTTCGTTCATAGGAGCACGTTCCCGCTTCCAGCTGCAACTGTACGAGCAACGATGCTTGTTCACGTAATCCTTCGCGTCCTTCCGGCCTTCCACGCCAGGGAGACCTCCTCTTGGTCGAAAACGTTTTACTTGTCAGGCGTGTCAGGCGCGTCAGGATACCATAGTCGCCAGCGAGGATGGCGAGTCACCCTAGGGAGATCCTTTTGTTGGACCCGGCGTCAGCGGCAAACTATACTTCGTTTCATCTTCTGCTAAACCAAAACATGTTTTTTTTTTCAGTAGCGTTGCATTAGTATTGCAACGAGACTTGCAGTTGTACGGATGATCTCATCGTCGTGGCGCGAGACTTGGTGTCTTGACGGTCAGGTGCACTCGCTCAGCGTACACTCCGAACGTCGAGGGAGTAAAGAGGGTCCAGTTCTAACAATCTGAACTTGCCGAAGAAAACAAATAAGAAGGAGGGGAGTTTGTTATAAAAGACCCTCTAGCCGAGGCAGACTTCACATGTTTCGTGATGGACACCAAAGATGCCGACACTCGCTTACCCTACGCTGCATAGCCTGTTTCTGAAATTCAACGCTGCCGTTCCATCCAGCACGTCGGCGGAACGTCTTTTAGCTTGGCTGAGACGTCTTTAGAGAGATAAGGGGAAAACTCTCCGCTAAGAACTTTGAAAGTCGATTGCTTCTGCGAGCGAATAAACTATTTTGGTGAAAACGCAAGCCATAAAATGACTGCATTCATTTTAGGCTCGCAGGGTTTTTCACTAAATAAAACTGCCGTTCATTTTGCAGCCACAAAAGTATAAAAAGTAACTTCGAAAGTAACTTCAAAAGTAACACGCTACTTTTTTGCAGTAGTTACTATTTTACTCAAGTACTGCTACAAATGCGTAATTTCTACTCTACTCCAATTACTTTTGGCGTCGATACTCAGTAACTTAACTTAACTACCTTTTTTGAGTAATTTGTACATTGCACCTGTTAGCCAAACTGAGTCAGGCCTGCAGCCCTGCGGGAAACGTCAATTCCACTCTTTTAGACGTAGACACCCACATTTTGCGTGTACCTGAAAGAAGCTCTAACATAGAGGAAGCAAAATGATTGGCCCTTTTTGACTGCATCATTTTCTTTTGCTCAGAACATACATACAAGTCACATGCTATTACACATTCAGTGGTGCGGTTTAATTTATGATGTAGCTCTTTTTTTATACAACTTCGAGCTTTTAGAGAAAAGATTCAATATAATGGGTCGGACTTGAAAGGTATGTGAACTATCCAATACATTTACACATTACCTGATATCATAAAAGCACTAGAGTAGCGTAGGGCTGTACTGCATCAATTACAAATTTGTAACCAATTAAAAGTTGGCACTTATTTAAGTTATTACTATTGGCTATTATTCTTTGACAAAGAATAACTGGGCGAGTTGGTACGTTGGTGGTCTTTCAACTCTATCGAATATTTAGGTCCTTTTCCAATTTTTTCACGCTTTTCCTTTTTCTAACTGCTCTGCTCATTGCACCGGCTTTCGCCGGCACAAAAAAACAAAAAACGTGACATTGAAATTCAGTTTATTTATATCACACAATCGTAAACTTGGAAAGCGTGCGATTCGGCATACGCAAAGAGACCGCGCGTCTCTACGGCACAGGCATCAGCACAGGCAAGAAATCATGCTGCTCGCTCTTGTAACGTTTTTCTCGCTCCCGGTTTATGAAACAAATCGTTGGCGAGAGGCTGTTGGGACCACACGTCGGGACTAACATGACCCGTGATTGCTTGACCTGCCGGCAGACCGCACTTGAACGCTCCGCAAAAGCGTCGTCGAGCGAGCGTCGTAGGACGGCGCCACCAACACGCCCTCGGCAGGCCCTCGGTTCCGCCGCGCGCGAATCTTTCTCACTCTGCGGAGAGAGCCATAAATTTTGAAGATACGCTCTTTTCAAATGATTAAAGAACACCGCGTAGAGCATATTTAGCGTAAGCATAGCTCAGCAAGGACACGGTACACGACAAAGTTTGAAACAGCGGCGCACTACGCAGAAACAAACGAAACTCCCTCACCGGCGCGTGCACCAGTGTGCCATGACTGTCCGCCACTTACTTACGTTGGTAATAGCCGATTCACACAACGGACCGAATCGCGATTTTCGTCCGCGGACCGTGTACCACGTGACCGGCACGTTACCGTTTCCTGCTATCCGCGCCTCGTCCGCGGACGCGCGGACTGATAAAGTCGAGCGCCTTTTTCACTCGCGGACTTTCAGCAGGGAGGTCGTCTTTAAAAGCGTTTAGTCTGGCAACGGTACATTGTGTTCTCTCTTTTGTTTTGTTTCTGGGCGATGAAAACATAAATGGCGCATCGTTGTGTGTTGTGCGTTTGCTGGTTCATTTTATCGCGCGTTTCTTCGTTTCACGTGTGAAACAAACTGCAGAAGCTTGTTTGGCTGACGCGACACAGGTTCCGGTACTCCTCCGGGTCCGCGTCAAGAAGCTCCCGTCAAAACTCGTCTAGCACGCCGCGATGATTCTTGTACGTCCAATCAGGATTTCACCGAGCAAGACCTCTCTTGTGGCTGGGGTGTACTTGAGTGTTGTGCGCGAGCGCGGAGTGCGTGAAGGCATCTTCGAATGCCCTCCGCGAGCCCAGAACTTCGTCGCTTTTACGCGGAACCCTTCTCGAGCAGGACCATGCCTGTGTCACTCCCGTGCTTTGTGTCAGTAAAGCTTGTGGCGCTTCGCGCAAAGCCTATCACGGTGTTTAGTCTCTATCTGTACGTAACAGCGGCGCACGATTTATTATCGCGGTAGCAAACGTTGATTTCTCTCTTGGACAACGGAGCCACAGTCGATGTTGGAGTTTCGCGGCACTGTGGGGTGGCGAACAGGTTCGGTCCGTCCTCGCTGGCGTCTGCTCGTGGCGTCCCTCGTGTGGATGCGCTTGGGAGACGGACGATCCGCGGACGTGTCGTCAAGTGATCAATCCGTCCGCGGATCAGTCCGTCGTGTGAATCGGCCATAAGACGCAGCGTCTCCCAGCTCTCAGTAATCGCTTGCGATTCTTGAACACGGTATTCGTAAGAAAGATATCTAAAATATGCGCTAAAACGGCTAAAACGTAAAAAGGAAGCGATGTTCGAAGCCTTCGGAACCCCAGCTGCGGCCGAACGGAAGCTGATTGCAATAGCGATTGTCATGCAGAGTTTTCAAAAACCTCTTTTGCTTTTTTTTTTTGAGGACAAAACTAAGCATATCAATATATATTTATAATAATAAATTCCCTATATTAATTTTGTAAAACAGTAACACATATTTAGTCAATCTTAGGTTTTATCTAAACTTTAGGTTTTCCTTTTCAGTGTAAAACCGAAACTATCTCAAGAATTTCTCCTTCGTCGCCAAGGCTATTCTGATTCATCTGCGTATGCGTGCACTCCTGGGATCTCGGCTTTTCTGGAAGGCTCGGCTCTCGCAGCAAATAAATGATGAGGGCAACCTCGTATTTTGAAACAATGAGCGTGCCCGTTTTATTGGCGAGGGAAAGACACGTAAAATTTACGTCGATTTTTACAGCGTCGAGCTCCCGATCTACGTGTTGGCGTGTTCGTTGTTGCAATTGTAAAGCTCTTTTCACGTGAATTGAGATGTCTTAAAGTTTTGCAAGATAAATCTACACCATGAAACACTTTCGGTCAAAGCTTCAGGTTGTTACATGAAGGCGCCGATTTCTCCAGCCAATTTCAGAGCGAACTTCCATTCATAACATTACTACGCTTATGCAGTTCAGAAGTTGATTTGCGCTGCATGTGACTATGCAAGGTGGAGCATCTTACGTCCCCGCTATTAGCCGTGGTTTCCTTTGCCTCCTGTTTTTTTGCTTGCTGTGGATGCAGATATCTGAAACAGCGTAAAAGCTGAGACCTACATTACAAAAACACTGGATCATTCTGTAACCGGTATTTATCTACTAGCCTATGAGGCAGCACGCATGTGGCGGAGCACTTTGAAAACAAAATCATGTGCATGCTTTTACATCAGGAGCATCAAACACTTGGTGCAATTGCCCTTGATCGTATAGCTTCCGAATAGTGCTAACGCTTTTTACAGTAAACTTTCATTTTTCAATAAAGGTAACAAATACAGTTCAGGGAAAATAAAAGCTATTATTGCAATAAAAGTAGACTTTTCAATTGATAAATATAGTAGAAATGACTGGTTAAAATAATTATTGACAAGCTAGATAACGCTACTTTTTCGTGGCGTACAATGTAGCTAACGTTTCTATTTGTACTTTTTCCCTTGTTGATTTTGGACGTAAGTATGCTCTGACAGTACCAGTGCCGGTCGTTTCCCGGGGAACTTATGGACCACGTCGTCTGCAGTGAAATGAGAAATGAAGCATCCCTTTGTCACATTATGTCAGCTATACCCAGTGATATATTTTAATCAACAGGTTTTTAGAAAAAGGGCTTCGCTGACACGTTGATGCAGTCCCCAGTGTGTCGTGCAACTCGGCGGACTTTGCGTGGGTGGATAACCGTGACAAAATCTTTATTAATTAACTGAAATTCGTAAATCACCTTTTGTCTATTTCTGTTTTAGAGGCAGTCATTATTAGAGCCTAACCCAATCAAAACTTTTCACGAAAAAGCAAGGGGCTTTGAGATATTTATTTATCAAGTTTTGGACTTTCCCGATTCAAGAACCACTTTTGGACTTCCCCGATTTAAGAACCACGCGCGGCAGCTGCGAGGAAAGTGGAGAGTAACTTAGCGGTTTTGACATGGCATGTCGGTAATTGAGTAGTAGAATAAGTGTACCCGCTCACACACCTGTCGATCAAGGCCCCCGAGGGGGCGGGGCCAGTCCTGACCAATCACAGGGCCGCAGGCTTCCTCTCTCCATCCCAGGGACCAATGACAGGGCAGGGGTGTTGGCCAGTGACCAATCGGAGCTCAGCGAATCCCGTGCTCGGTATAGGTGTGAGGTCACGTGCGCGTCGCGTGTCAGGCGCGTGCCATGACCTCAGACCTCAACCGCGAACCTCAGACCTCAAACCGCAAGCGTGGTTGACCAGCTGTTGACAGCTGTGGTCATCATCTGATAACAACCACGTGATGTCACACAGGGTCCGAGCTTCGTCCGACTATGGGACTTGAATTGCGGCGCTCAGGGCGTCTCACGTGTGATGGGTTCGAGCTGCGTCCGACAGATGGCGGTCACCTGATGTCGCACAGAGTTCGTGCTGCATCCGAGGGAGGGCGCTGCGCTGCGGTCACATCACGGTCACGTGATTTGAATCGCTGGGTGGTAAATGCCCAATTTATTCGATTCAAAAAGCTCCGCGGGCGACTGGGACTCGACCTGTCAACCTTGTGTACAGCAGCCCGACACTCTACCCGCTGAGCTACAAGCACATTGCTTCCAGGACCGCTTCACTTGTCTTAGTTGTTCGTGTGTGTGTGTGCAATTCCTGATAACAACCACGTGATGTCGCACAGGGTTCGAGCTGTGTCCGAAAGAGGGCGCTCACGTGATGTCACACAGGGTTCGTGCTGCATCCAACAGAGGGCGCTGCGCTCCGGTCACATGATGGTCACGTGTTATTTGAATCGCTGCGCGGTAAATGCATTTTAATCGCTAAAAAGGCTCCGCCGCAGGTCATGTGACCATGGTTGTGTGACGTTGCTCGTCTTACTATCACGTGATTTCGCGCGCGCGTGATTCAAACGGTTTTTGCGGCCTCGTAGCCTCGTGGCGCCCCCTTACCTGTTGCATTCGGGGTCTTGGACCCGCTGAATTTCGGCGTCATATGACGGTCCCAAAGAGCAGCACCTGGGTCCCGCTAAAGTGAGATTGAGGTGACTGTAAAATTTTGAAACTCGCGGACCGTGATTGATGTTGATCCTGCGTAAAGCTTTAAAGTGGCCTTGCTAAAATTTGGGGCCAGATCGTAAAGACTTTGCAAAGACCCAGCGAATTTCGGGAATAGGCGCCATCTAGTGTTCAGACTGTGAAGTGGTCCTTATTCAAATTGGGTGCCATCTGGTGGTAGAAGCTTCGACCCGCTATAAACTTTGGACGTCATGTGACGGTCCAATTAGCATCAGCCGCTAAATTGGGGTGAGGTGACGGTAAAATTTTGAAGCTGGCGGACCGTGTTAAATCTTGGTCCAGCGTAAAGCTTTGAAGTGGACCTGCTAAACGGTGGGGCAAAGTCTTGAAACTCACAGACCGCGCTGGACCCAGTGATTTGTTTTTGAATAGACACCATCTAGCGTTGGAACTTTGAAGTGCTAATCGCCAAAAAATTGCTGACATCTGGTGGTAAAAGCTTCGACCCCGCTAAATTTGTGGGTCATCTGAAGGTTCCCCTAGCATCAGCTGGATACCGCTAAAGTTTCGCTTGGGTGACGGTAAAACTTTGAAGTTCACAGGCCGTGCTATACATCTTGGCCCAACGTAAAGCAATGAAGTTACCCTGCCGTGCGCTTCCCGCACATGGTAAGCTGTATATACCTAATTTTGAGGGGTGGCGCGCACCTGAATCTCTTAGCTGGCGTGATGTTTTACCATTATCACGCGACATCTCTCGATAATGTTAGCGACAGCTTGGTAGATGTCGACAACTCTCGCGCTCACGTCATCTCTCGCTAATTTTAGCGTCATCTGCAGCTGCTGAACGGAGCGTGTGTGGGAAATGGATCGGAGCGTGGTCGCATCCATACGCGCTAAAGACGAGACAGATATGATGTTTCATGTTTTTTATTATCATTCGCTCTAAAAACACGCACACTTATCAGATACAGCTACGGCTTTTAAAATCACTCTACGCGACACGTGAAACCACTGGAAACACTTTACACAAAAATGTACAACACAAGCAGTATCAAGACACATCCGAGGCCAAAAAAAAAGTTGTTGAATAACAAAGCAACGCGCGCGATACAAGCCAAAAATATATTTACAAGGTCAGGGTGTGAGATGAGAAGAGAGATAGGATCCGGCTTCCGTACACTGGCGGATTATACAAAAATGTACTCAAGAAGTTTCAAGACACACCGGGGAGGAAACGCGAGCAACTGCGCCACAGTCCAAAATATTTACGAGGCGTGTGGTGAGGAGGCAGATCGCTCGCTTCCTAAAACGCTCTTGTGGAGAACAGGAAACGTCGTAATCCCGTCGCTGCAAATGTATCGCTTGTTCTCGAACGGATTCAGAGCAATCTTTTCGACCGCGATGCTTTTGTTCTCGTTAAGTTTTCGAGCAATCAAATGCTGCGTCACTCTGTGCAAAGTTTTCGTCTCTAGAGCGTGCTTGTACAGCTCGTAGGTGAACTTGCGAGACTCAGATTTCTTTACTCCCTTGGCTCTTACGCAACATGTGTTGCTGCTTGTTTTGAAGCTGTATAGCTTTGGTTTTAAGCAACAAAAAGCCACTAAGTGAGTAGTGGGATATTCATTTTTTAACACACCGAGCCTCATTCTGTTTTCGATTGAAATGTTTACAAGGTCAAGGTGTGAGATGAGAAGAGAGATAGGATCCGGCTTCCGTACACTGGCGGATTATACAAAAATGTACACAAGAAGTTTCAAGACACACCGGTGGGAAACGCGAGCAATTGCGCTACAGTCCAAAATATTTACGAGGCGTGTGATGAGGAGGCAGATGACTCGCTTCCGAAAATGCTCTTTTGTGAGGCGCAGTTTTGTGGGGGATCCGCTCCAGCCTGGACCGACAGATGGCACACCGAAAACTGTAAAGAAAAGACAATAGGACGATCAAGTTGATCAGCTTTTCTACCCTCCGAACGCGTTGGATCGATAAACGCAATGATCTCCTCCAAAGACCGAGGGTTTCTTTGCCGAAAACACTCGATGAAGTGAGAATGTACAATATCAAAGGCTCGCTGTCCTTCCTCTGCCATCTTTAAAACGACGGGATAGTTATCGGGCTGCGTTTGGGGTAGTGCGACAGCGAGTCAGTTTTGCCCGGCTTCTTGTCCCTGCACATTGAGAGATGGTCAGATAGGGTTTTTTTGCCTCTGAAACCCGGTTAGACACCTCTTACAACGAAAGCGTAGGCTTTTGGTATTTGAAAAAAGCCTCGCAAAGTTTGTAATGCCCACAAAATGGTTCTCAACAAGGAGAAGATCGACATGCTGGTCCAACTAGCGTCATCAACTACCTTCAGGGGGTAGACAAAGTTTTTCTCGCTCTCATAACCAAACACGTTCACTGAGACACAATTTTTACGCTCAAAAGCGTCCACGTCTTGAGGAAGGTTACAGGGTACGTTTTCGAGAAACAGACACTTGCACATATGTTCACGATACGAGGATGCTCTTCCTCTGTAAGCCCCGTTTGCAGGATGCAAAACGGCGAGCACCGCAAACACAAAGCACATGTCCCGTTCAGATTGGTGAAGACGCTCTACTGACGAGGCCTTGCTTTGAGACAAGTTGCTTCGGCAGAGAAAAATGTCCGCAACCAACGGTCGGAGGAAGGAATCGTCCCAAACTAAAGAGTACAAACTTTGATCCCGACAAGAAAGAATCCCGAGCCTTGTTCCTGATTATGCTCCAACCGAGCAGCTATTTCAGTGCAAACTCGCTGAATCGAACTACCGTGATATTACCGTCCACAAATGCGGTTTGAACCTGACTATGAAAAAAGTGCACAGTCACATCAATGTCGTCGTCAGGAAGGAGACGTCCGAGTTCAACGGTGAGTGTCACAAAAAAAAACGCAGCGGCAGACCAAAATATCTGAGCACGTTTGACATATGCTCTGCATGATGTCTAAAAAAGGTGGCCACGTCGTACGCCTCTGTGTCTCTTTCGTGTAAGTGTAACTCGTGATTGAGCCACATAATTACGAAGAGCGCACACTCTTCGCGCAAAACGGAATGCATGGCGAGGGAGTTACATTGTGAACCAAGGCTAAGAGAACTTGAAGCGAGTCTGCACTGGAATAATGCTGTCGGGCGTCGGGAGAGCACAGGTGACAGGTAACCATGATGGGGATGAGATGGCTAGACGATATTCGTAGATATCCGACGATTAGGTGACGCTGTTGTGACCGTTCTGTTTTGTGCTGTTCTGTGGTATTTCTGTGGCGGACGACTGTTCTGCTGCAGGCTGCTCTCCTGATTCACAGTTCACGGTAGTTTTATCCGCCAGAAGTTGGGTCGCCGCGACGATAAGGACACTCGCTTCAACTTTCTTCCAGGACATCTACACTCTAAAAAGGGTTTGTGCGTCTACTTTCACGCACACAACACCTGGAGAGCCAATCACCGCAACTTACGGAGGCAGCTCAGCGAATGACAACGCCGAAACATATGTTTAGACCAGAAAACGCAGTCTGAGTCGTGACATTAAGCGTGGCGCGAAGCACATTCCCTCGCGGCGGGAGACTCGCGCGGCTTTTGCTTCACGATAAATGCTCACACGCGTCGCAAAAGTGCGGTTTATAGCGACGCCCGAACGTATACCCAAATCACAATGTTTACCCAACGAAGGATAACCGATAAAAAGAAAAAGCGGATGCTCCCCACCTCTCGAGTACCAAATGCTGAAACAAAATGTCTTATTAGCAAGGAAAACGCGAGGCTTTTAGTCTGCTCACCTTGTATCGCGAAGATCAGGAGAAAAACGATGCGTGACTCGGGTAGTTCGAGTGCGAAAAGCTGGAGTACGCCCAGGGAGTCATAGGCCGTGCAATCACAGTAAACGATGAAGTCGCAATGTTTGTTAGCCCGCGGTTTTTAGCTAGTCCAAACATGTCTAGGCTTGTTCCTGTTAGGTACGTACTTGTATCGCGCGGTCAGCTCCGAGCTTGGGAGCATCCGCTTTTTCTTTTTATCGGTTATCCTTCGTTGGGTAAACATTGTGAGCTTAGATGTGAGTTAGCTTGTTAGTCTTAATTAAATAACTAGGCGCACTAAAAAAAATCGTGCACTTTCGCAAGACTTGCTCCCAGCGTACAGTTCGTTTCAACCTCGCAGAACGCCCCGGTTTCTTTTTTAAAGTTTGCTGCAAGTTACCTAGGACACCAATGGTAAAAAGGTCGTTCAGAATCAGTATACTAGAAGTGCACTGAAGTTTACTAAAAGTATACTTTTAGTGCGGTCTGTGTATTGAATGTATACTTTAAGGTGTACTTAATGAGAGCACTGCACGGGCTCGGGCCTGCCCGAAAGCCCGGGCCCGGCCCAGCCCGCGGGACGGGCCGGGCCGGGTAAGGCGGTTTTCTGGCGGGCTCGGGCCGGGCCCGGGCTTTTGACGGCGGGCCCGGGCCGGGCTCGGGTCAGCACCTGCTCAGGCCTCAGTTCGGGCTCGGGCCCGCTGTACGTGTCAGTGATGCCGACGGCGTCCGTTGAATTCCGCGCTCGGTGATCCCAGCAACATGGGCAGGCGGTAAGGCGAGCACGCAGCCGTTCAAAGTTTCATCCCGCTTAGCGTACAGTTGGCAGAGCGTCTTAAATTTTTTATCCCTTTATCTGCACGTAACTGTGAGCGGCCACATGACTCGCTCGGAAAATACAAGATGTCTCCAAAAAGCGGCGCGGAAACGAACGCACCCGCGAAGCCACGGTTGACGCGCGTTTATCCCGAGCGAGCAACGAGGCGAGAGCCAACCCTCTCAACTAGGATAGAACCTACTAGAACATAAAGATCAGGAAGTAACGAGCACAACGAGGAGAGCTCCTGACTCCTGAGCTACTGTAGCCATGCCCTGGCCTCTGGCGCCTTGGCGTCTGGCGCCCTGAGCAGACAGCGGCGGGGGAGGGAGAGAAGCATCGATGAGCGGACGCGGCTTCGCCCGTGCGGGAGGTGTCTATTTTGTTGTTCTTTACCGCTTTGCAGGCGGAAAGTACAGACAGACGCCGCTGCGCTCGGTATAGAAAACCGCGTCGCGCTCCGGTTAGTTAGTGTTGGAGGTTGTATTTTCAAGGGAATGTAGACTGTCGCGTCTTCAGTCTGACTGCCGTGCGATTCCCGGAGCATGCTCTTGCTGCCGCTGTCGTCGCGTTGAAGGTCGATCAGGACACTTGGACGCCTGCTTCTCCGGAAGAACTTACCTTCGAGAGTTGCCGCAGCTTTGCGTCGTGGTTAACGGACTGCCACTAGCACCGGTGAATATTATATGACACTGCATGGCTACTTAGGTAGAAGCTTTACTTTTGAGAATTTGTTTCCTTTTGTTTGGGACTTTTGCTACGTTGCTAGCATTGCCCGTGCGTGTTTTGTCAGATTTGTATCTTGCCTGGTTCTGTATGCGGATTGTTCACTTTTTGCTTAATCGAGACTGCATTTCATTTTTGCCGGAATGAGACTTCACATTCAGCGGATCAAACTGCAGGTGGGTTGCACAAGAGATATACTTTGCCCACGAAGCTGCATGGTGTAGGGCTAC
Organism: Ixodes ricinus; assembly: GCA_037355805.1. Taxonomy (NCBI): domain Eukaryota; kingdom Metazoa; phylum Arthropoda; class Arachnida; order Ixodida; family Ixodidae; genus Ixodes; species Ixodes ricinus. The sequence goes on from JAZHYW010022454.1 coordinate 67,990, forward strand.
ATTAGTGCTATTTCACGTCTTAGCTACCGTTTATTTTTGCCCTTTGCTGAAATGAGCTCTGTAGAATCTGTGCGCCTAAAGCAGACCTTGCTTCCGGAAAACTCAAACTCATCCCGAGGTGGCCCAGGAAGAGTGAAGTCTGGAAAAAATTTCTTCAACTTGTTGACGCCAATACTTTGTCGCCGGCAGGGTACGTGCAGTGCAAAGACTGCAAAGGCTTTCTCAGCTACGATGGTGGGAAAGCAGGAACATCTCACTTGAATCGCCACAAATGCAAGGTGCCGGCCGAATGCACTCCTATAACGTCCTTCTTTAGCGAGAAGAAACCTAGTATAACTGCAAGCGTCAAGCAGAATGTGACGACGGCCTGCGTTCGTTGGTGCGCCAAGGATATGAGGCCATTTGACGTCGTATGTGACGAAGAAGGTGTTTGAAGTTAGCCGATGAGCTAATTTCTATTGGGGCGCGGCACGGAATCATAGCCGCAAAATATGTTCTTCCACACCCACGACACTATCTCGCAAGAGTAGCTGAAGTCGCTGAAAGAACTCCGAGAAGCGATAAAACCAGCGGTTCGGCAAGCTATGAGAGGAGGGCCGTTGCGCTTTCACTGTGGACATGTGGACTGACGACTACAAGAAAGTGGCGTACATAACTGCCACTGCTCACTACGTGAACGACGAGTGGGAACTAGTCAAGCCTGGTCCCTGTTTACATGTGATTTTCCTCCGAGAAGAAAACTGGAGATAACATAAGGGAAGAGCTTGTGCGTAGGTGCGCGAAAGTTGGGCTACGGGAGGCCATCTTGGAAAATGTAGTATTTGTGACGGACAAGGTGCGAACATTATTAACGCACTTCGTCCTTACACCAGAATGAGCTGCACTGCCCATATATTGAATACTGTTCTCCGGCATACTTTCGACGATGAGTACCTCGCCGAGCAGCTGCCTGAATTGCAGAAGAGCCTGAAGAAGGTAAAAGCCATTGTCACATTTCTAAAGCAAAGCGGACTGTGCAATCAGCTGCCCCATGGTGTGTGTCGAAGGTAAGCACCAGAAGGAATTCCAAGGTGGCTATGATAAAGTCTCTGGTCACACAGTATGAAGAGCATTGTATCTCTTCTTGACAGCAGGGGCAATACCTTGATGGAGGATCTTAACAAAGCAGCTCTAAAGGACGTCGCTAAACTTTTTGGAGCCATTCAAGGAGGCCAGCGAGAAGCTTGAGCAAGACAAGCAACCAACGCTGCCCCTGGTATTGCTATACCAGCGGAAGCTCAAAGGACATCTGACCCCAGTGGCTGCAGACACAAGGACTATTTCCCAGCTCAAGAAACGTGCGGCACAGTTCCTGGAAACTAAGCTGCAGCTTGAAGAGATACACTACGTTGCCACACTGTTATGGCCCCCTTCCGCCAGTTGCGGGCCCTGAAAGAAGCGGAGAGAACCGCTGTTTTCAGCACGGTGCGACAAATGATGCTCGGTGTTCCGGAGGTTCCTTCTGAACAGGAGACCGGTGAAGAATGCACCAGTACAAAGCCACCAAAACGGAGACTCCTTGATGAGTTTCAAGACTGGCACGACCACGCCGAGACGGACATTGACGACGATGAACTAGACAGCTACCTCCATGCCGGAGGTTCGTGCGAGGGCATCGATGGCCTCCTGAAATGGTGGAAGTCCCAATGCAAGAAATATTCACGTCTTTCTTTCCTTGCAAGGAAGATTCTTTGTATTCCTGCAACGAGTGCTACTAGTGAACGAAATTTCAGCGCCGCGGCACACATTATCCAGAGAGGAGAACGTGCTTAAAACCAGACACATTAGATAACCTCCTGTTCTTGCACAAAAACATGTAGTGCATGTACGCTAACAACTTCAGTGTACAAATAGTTCATCACACCTTTGTTATTGCCGTTCATTTTTCTTGTGAATAATAAAAAAACGAGGTCCAGGTTGTGTCTGTTGATTGAGTCGATGGCGGTCAAGTCATCTACTGTAAAAACCTTTATTTACGCAGCCTCAAATTTTCGCATATCAGGCAGTACAAGGGACATATGCGCGTTCATTGAACGAGATTCTAGAAGGTCACGATTTTGACCTCTTGAAGACGGACACTTTCGCGCGTTCTTATGTTTCGTGAATTTTTAATTGAAAAGCAGGGGCTCACAAATATTAGGGGATTTTGCAATATAGGCCTGTCGCCTTTGTTATCTCCATATATGTTAGGCCGATGTCACACTCTGGTGTCACGATTTTAATAATTTACGCGGGTTATTCGTAGAGCCATCCGGTACTGAAATGCAAACGCCTTGCTCAGTAAATTCGCACTTTACTAAATTTCGGGCCTGGGCCGGGCCCGGGCCTGTTATAACACGGGCGGGCCGGGCCGGGCCGGGTAACATAGATAATGCTCGGGCCCGGGCCGGGTCTGGGCCCCGCTTGGAAACCCTCGGGCCGGGCTCGGGCGGGTAGCTTACCATGATGCCGGGCCCGGGCCGGGCCCGGGCTGACAAAAGCGGCCCGTGCAGTGCTCTAGTACTTAATAACTAATTGAGCACGCTTAAAGTGTCTAATAAGTGTACGCAAAGTATGTTCCCAGTAGAATGGCGGTGAACTGAAAGTATACTAGTCCGTACAACACTAGTACATGCAGTAGAATTGTAATGCCCGCGGTAAAAGTAGTTCAAAATCAGTATACAGGAAGTGCACTTAAGTATACTAAAGTATACTTTCAGTGCTTGCGGTCGGCCAACGTTACTAAAACTCTCAGTTGGTAAACTCGCCGTCGAAACCTGGGGCACTGGCGTCCACCGAGACCGAGTTAAATACGACAACAGCGTCACTCTTTATCATTTGTCTGTACTGTGGTCACCTTGAGCTTTTAGAAAGCATGTTTTTGCGTAGAAACAAACGGAAAGGACTCTTTTTGTATGAAATTTATTGGAGTTTAGTACAAAACGATGTGCGCGTGATGTTTTTTAAACTTTTTAGTTTGCAAGGTTTTCCGGCACAATTAATATTGTTTTTATACAACCATGCCTCAGCGGTGCGCTTGAGGTAGCGCGTCCCGATCTAGGTGCATTTTAACATCGTTAGTAAGACGCAGCGCGTCCGCCGGGGAGACCGGGGTGGCACCCCTGTAACTTCTTCCACTGTATCTGTTTCGGCGCCAAAATGGCCGATTAAAGCCAAAATAAAGTAATGTGCGGTTCCTCGAGTGGCCGCAGCGGAAGAAATGGTGGCGTTGTCTTCGCCATTAGCTCGATTCGGGAGGACAGATTGGGTTCACTCTTTCAGAGCAGCCTCTATGGCAGTTTCCCAACTGAGTGGTTTAGTAAAGTTGCAATCGGCGAACTTAAATTATAATAACGTGTATATATATATATATATATATATATATATATATATATATATATATATATATATAATTAGATTATACATCAACACTTTAAAAACGCGATAGATAGGCCGATGCCGTTTTCACAGAATATTTGTGGGGCTCGGCGGACATTAAATGAGTCAATAAAAGTCAGAGTACGTTGTCTAATTAACTTTTTTATTTGACAGTGTATTTGAACATGTTGATTTTTTCGATTTTAAAGATTTTAAAGGGGCTATGAATAAACTCTAGCCCAACTTAAACAATTTGCGAAAAAACGACGAGTTTTGCATTATTCATAGCTAAATGTCGGCCTTTCGTCGCCTGATTAAAGAACATCGCGCTGGACCGAGCGCAGGATGTTAGGCTTACGTAATCGCTTCGGACGCACCGTTGTAACTACGATGCTGGAGCATCCACCAAAGGCACGCTGTCAAAAGTGTGCAAGTTGGTTCATACTGCACTCTAAGAAAAAATGACTACCCTGTGTAGTAAAATGGCGCTTTGGAGGCTTTGACTACCCCAAAAGGCGAGTTACCAGCCTTTGGGCAAAGTCACGACCCCAAACCGCTGTGGAATGACCACCTTTCTGCAGGTGACGACAGGGAGTGGTGATCACTTTCGAATCTGATATTCACGTGCAGGCAGCCGTAAATGATATTAGTAACTTAGATAACTACATAAAGACTATAAATTATGTTCTTCCTTAGCTTTCGTGATCTTTTAAGATCCGCCAAGTTCACATCTGTTGGGCAATTCGCGTAAATTGGTGGAATACAAATTTTGTCGGCGCGAGCAGCAACACTGGTTCTCAACAGCTGGGCCTGGCTTGGCATCAACAACAACGAACGACCCGTTTGGTCTGTCGTGAGTGTTTGCCGAAATGAGGTAAGGATATTGTTTTTTCCGCATTTAAGGCCCGTTCACACTCTTGCGACCGAGAGAGACCAGACCGATTTTTAAGCCCCTTGCGATCTCTCAGGACCAGCTCCGCTTTAGCGCATCCGGTCCTAAGAAGTCGCAAAGGCTTAAAAACTGGTCTGGCTCTCTCTTCTTACTCGGTCGCAAGAGTGTGAAACAAAATGACTAGTTGTATATCTGATCGTATTGAACCATTGAACACTGAGACCGATGATCGACAGGGTAAACATGCTCATAGGTATGTGACTGTATCCGCCCGTACTGTTTTCCTCAATCTCGGAGCGGTTGGATTTCTGAGCTGCACCCGTCGTGGTTGTGATCTCCCGGCTGTACGTACGTAGCGCGTGAACTTCCGATTCAGTAGCGGGTTGCAGTGCAGTGGCATTGTAGTAATTGGCTTTTACCAGTAAAGCGATACGCACACGTCGTGCACCTCTACTGGAAATTGCCGCACGCACTACGCGAAGCTCGTATAAAACGAATGGTTACGAAGTTTCGCGATGCGGAGGTATAGTATAGGGGTTAAGGTGTCCGCTTCCTACGCAAGTGGACGCGAGTTCGATCCTCGATGGGCCTACTTTTTTTTTTTCTAGAACATTTTTGTTTTGCTGTTGTTGGGCATTTGGCGATATTTACGACATTTATTTTTTATGATTAACACTGAAAAAAAAAGATTGTTGTTGACGAAACTTTGCAGAACTAAATGGTATACGACTTTCTTTCCGGAGGTGCAGTTGGGGACAGCGGGGCTTGGGTTGCCGGCTGGACGGGTTAAGTTTCGTAATTAGCAGTTGCACACTGTCACAGCGAAGTGGCGTGAATGCAGGCCGGGGGGGGGTGGGGTTGGGGTTGGGGTTAACGCGCTCACCAGTGATACACGCGCCGTCCGAAAAGGGTGACCCAAATGGCATATGCTCTCCGCATAGTGCGTATAGCCATTTCCGGTCGAAGTGCACGACGTAGTGCATATAGCTTTACTCTTACTAGATTGTTGCGTCGTCACGGGCACTATTTGTGTTGTTACAAGTGCCAGCTCGAGCCTGAACTCGCGCCTCTCTCGCCGGTCGTGTTCTTCAGTTTTGATGTTCTGCTCTATGATTCATTAAACCTAAACCTAAAAGTCAATCACCTCTGCATCGTCACCCATCAGGGCATCCCAGCCCTGCCGCTCTACCGGCCCTTCCTGGATGTCTCCTGCCGCCAAGTAGCAGCCTGATCGTCGAACCACCAACATGGTCGCCTCTACATCAGAGAATCACACATTTTGGTGCGTCAGCTACCACTACATTTTGGTGCGTCGGCCGCTACTATATTTTGATGCGTCTGCCCATCCCGTTCTTTCGACTGTTTAACTTTTTCCTGGGCAGAAAAAGAGCCCCTGCGGTTTCTCACGACGTTCTTGCGCTCATGCTTGTTTAGTTTTTTTCAGGGCAGCATATAAGCTTCTGAGGTTCTTGCAGTGTTCCCATGCTTGTGTTCCTTTAGTTCTTTGAGGACAGTAAATAAGCTCCTGAGGTTCTTCACAGTGTTCCAACGCTCGCGATCGTTCACTTTACCAGTCTGCCCTGCAAGACGTGGCCTTTCAAACCTTCTGATCTTTTCCCCTTGGCCAGTCGCTCTGCTGTACCCGGTTTTGGACTGTACGAAATTTCACTGCATTGAGACGTGGCCTTTCAAACCTTCTGATCTTTTCCCCTTGGCCGGTCGCTCTGCTGTACCCGGTTTTGGACTTTACGAAATTTCATTGCATTGAGACGTGCTGCCCTATACCCCGTTCACCCCTAAGCTGAGACTGCAGTGGGAACTATGTGCTTGCCGAACAAATCAGCCGCCTTCCTTTCATCACCTGACCCAGTCCTCGGCAAGTGGGTATGAGCGGGAGCGTGATCACGTAACGAAAGAGGGATGTATGACTGGTCCATTGAGGACGTAGCTTCCACCGCAGTCTCAGCTTAGGGATGAATGGAATATAGTCAGCACGCAAGATGGCCGCCCAGCTCCGGCCTTCCAAGAAGGTGGCATTTACAAGACGGCCGCTGTCTTCATTGGCCTCCTTGCTCGAGACCCTACGGCGAAGAACCAGCGTGCACGAGCACGCGTGCGCCACGAAGCTTCATCGACGGCTGCCCGTACGCGGAGGAGCTGGCATCTCCTCCACTGTGATATTGGCCGATGCTTCTATCTGCTTTGTGTCTGAGTGGACCACGATCAGTATTACGTAACTCTCCAGCAGTATGGCATAATATGAGCCGTGTTCGGCATTGCTTGGTATCCGACCAGCGGACCCGAACCTACACCGGAGGCATTTAACAGGACTGTGCACATGTCTTGCACCTTCTTACATGGTCTTAAATGTCTTTGTCAACACCGGGGTACCAGAGGATAGTGTTTGCCAAGCTCTTCATGACTGACCTGCCTGGATAGGTGTCATGGAGCATAGCATAGTATACTGATAATGCCTGCTCAATTGCCGGTTGCCAGCAATCACCACAAGGGTGCGTTGCTTACCTATACAAGGCAGAAAATGTGAACGATGAAAATAAGCCTCCCTCGTGCGTTCTTGTATTTTTGGTGCTGTTTTTGGCATTTGTCGTTGTACATGGCGGGGCTGTCATTTCACGAGACCCCAAGCACCACCCGGGATCATGGAAAGTGACTGAAGCTTATTTCGAGGAAAGACTGCGTCTCAACTTCTACCTCCTATATACGCAATAGTGTGCGGTAGGCACCTTTTTGTGACTGACATTAAGGAAGGCCTGTGTGGTTCCCCTTGTGCATTCTGCTCAGGCTCCACTCAAAGCCCAGCTTGGCTCAAGCCTCTCTGGCGTTAAAGCTGGATGAGCCCATGTACCCTTCCAGGTCCTGTTTTGGTGCTGCTTGACTGGCTCTCACTGCTTACCTACCCACATCTTTCTCGCACTGTTCGAGGTATATAGTGACGGGCGCCTGACAACAGGCACAGTGCGTCATTACGAAACGTGAGCCCCGGCACAGCTAACACCTTCCACACTGCTTACGTGACTTCGTAGCGGTTGTTACCCCAGAGGACCCTGGCCGTTGCAATTCCTCTTCACCTTCTAAACTTTGAAGCCAAACCAAATATGCAGCAAAACCAAAACATGCACTACCTTTCAGCATTTTAGTACCGCTTCTCGGCATCATTGTCGTTGTAGCAATGCTCTGTTTGTTTGTAGTATAGATAGTGATATCACAACATCTTCCTTGTCACTCATGGTGCTTGCAGGAACTTTGCAGAACATGAGAACATTGAAACTGCATAGAGCTGACACTGCTGTGGAATGACCAAAATATGCGGTTGCAATTTCCGCTTGCGTCAGCCAGCTCACCACAATGCGACATCGGGACGTGGCATGTCACAGTGTCGTAGGACGCCAGCTACGCTTGATGTGGGAACCATCGTATAATGCCTGTCTTTATCGTGCATGTGTTTCACGTTTACTTTGCCAACTGATGCAATGAAAAGAGTTTTTGGTGGAGGCTATCGAGTTGGCAGGTTACGACCGCCTGAGCATTCAGCTAAGTGGTGATTTCACTTGGCTATTCGTTTCAGTGGAATGTCTAATCTTGATTCTGATGTCCATAGTCTATTTTTTGGCTCGTTTGTTCGAAAGTAACTCTGTCGGTCTATCTAAGGAAGCCTCAAGAAAAAGCTTTGCTAAGGCTGCACTAGCCTTGACAATTCTTTTTCTTGAGACCGAGATAAGACCACCTGATTTCATTTTGAGCAAGCCAGCACACTGCAGAGGAGGAATGACCCAGATTTAGCATGAAGTTATAGGTTTCACATGAGCACATTCCATTTGTAGCTGAAAAAGAGGTGTCACTTAATGAGAAAGACAAGTGAAACAAAAACATTATTAGGTATTTCGGTTAAGAAAGCTGTGCATACTTTAGCTCAGCTTTCAGTATTTTGGGCACATTTTACTTTTTAGCTGTGAGTTCATCTATGATCACTATTAGTTCACTTGGAGCATGTAAAATACATTGGACGTGACAGACAACCGCACTTGGGCATCCATCATATGTCTGAGCTGTGCCTTCTTTTTTTTCAGTTGAAGTGTATGTCTCACTTGGCTCGATCAGTATCTACTTCATGTACTGAATACCTTTTTACAGGGTTTGCGTCGCCACAGGAGACTTGTGCGCTTGTGGGTGTTTGGTGAGTGGCGTCACCAATCACCATGAGCCCCGAGCCCAGCATGGGTTCAGACCCCCTGCATGCCTGGCTGTGCTAGGTGTCCCCGTGTCTGGTGAAACTGGGGTCCTGGCAGTTGAGCCAAGCCCGGGCTAGGTTTGCTTCAAGGGCCCCCCAGGTTGGGCAACACACCACCCCAGCCCGCACTCCTCACAGACAGATGTCCTGCGTTGGCTCGCCCAGGACGATCCGGTCAGTCGCTTTGCTTCACCTCTCCTTTCTTGTGATTTTCTTCTCCATCCCTGTTTTCAACCTCTTATCTTTCAGATGTAACAGAATTCTTTGAAAGGGAAGAAGAATTATATAGCCCATGGGTGTTGACAACCACTAGGGTGTGACATGATAACACCAAATGCTTTACTATGAAAATATCTCACTCCATAAAAATCCAATGGCCTTGGCACGAATAGGGTTTGCGTGGTTAGAACGACTGGATGCGCAGCAGCCTCAGGGTCTTTCTCTTTGAATAGACCTACCTCACCAGCCAATTTCGTTAAGCCGCCGCTGCCGCAATGCATCAAAGGAACTTTAGTCTTTTTGCATGTGGGAGAACCCCGCTGGAGCTTTGCGCGTGACGAGATGACACGAGCCGTCTCATGCACTGCCCCCTGCCTCCTGTAAACTAAAGTTATGGCGGCGTCACACATGCGTGGAACGCTTAGTGAGATCTGTTTATTGGGACGATTGATGGCAACAATAGATTACTGTTGCCATCTATGGTTGTGGACAGCTGGAGCACAAGTTGAGACAGCTGTCTCTACTGTCTAGGCAAACCCGGTATCTCGGTGTGCCCACGGCAGCCCCTTTCTTGGTGCGGCATGACTACTGTACAGCATGGACGGTGTGATCCTCATGCATTCTTTCAGATGCGTGGTGTCTACACCACTAGGAGAGCAACATTCGGCACTGTGGGTGCGCTGGCATAAATGAATAGAGACAAATGTATTTTTCCTGGTAGAGTATTTGGTGACACTGTCAACTGGCATGCTTGCAGCCAGGCTAGCAATGGCCATGGTGAGGTGACTCGCATCCCAAATGTCCCAAGATGCCTCTGTCATATTTCAATCATTGCGTTTGATGTGCTTGCAAGAATGGGATATTTACAATAAAACATAGCAGTTCATTCAAGATAGATATTAAACATACTTTTTTAATTAATCTGTATATGCTTGTAGTGTAATTTCATAATCACTGCAGGTTCAGAAGGTTAATTGACAACAAAATTTGATTGTTTTATTTTTCTGGTTTTGTAATGTATGGTTCCAGGTGCATCAACGTAAGGCATAGGCATTGTTGCATGTTATGACTCCAAAAGTTTGGGTCTATACAGCATGAATAATTGTATTTTTGGTGGTGATCACACCAAAAATAGCATGTTGTTATTTCAGCAATTGCTGCTCGTGAACTCGAGAGACTGGAATTGGAGCTATTGCGACTTCAAGATGTAACGAGATTTCAGCTGCTCGTCAGATCATGGCCAGGCAGCGGAATGGATCTTCAATCCTTTGGCGTGCTTGTTGGTTTAGACCGTGAAACTTCCAAAATTGTGTTTGCCTTGCAATGTCAAAACGTTCAAAAAGATTTTTCGTGTAAAGTCAGCGTAAAACATCTCTGTTTGCTACATTGTTACAGGTTTGTCACCCTGTTTCTTCTTTTTTCTTTTCTTTTTATGGTGATTCAGAACTGCTGTTTGCAACACCGGAGCCCACAGCCGAGCACAGCACCTCATGCTGCAAGCACCAGCAAAAAGACGCAAAAGAAGGTTAGCAGACAAGGCCCATCATGTAATCGATGCCACTAGCCCAACAGCCCACAAGACCACGTATTGTATGCAATAAACCAGTTGTCGTCGTTAACCTGTCTCGACCACGACATGCCGGCAGCGGTGGGATCCAGTGTTGCCCATGGCAAGAACAAAGGCTATATAAAAATGATAGGAGACGAGTGAACATTGCAGTATGCGCTTTTGCTATTTGTATTGCAGCCACCGACAGCCTGTCAGCTACCCTTGAATAGACCCTTTTCAAAAGTGTGCATCATCTATACTCTGTTCACCCTTAAGACTACAGTGCCTGCCGGACCAATCAGCCACCTCCCTTTTATCACCCAGTGATGTGATTGCTGTGCCATTTGCGCCAAATATAACAGCTGCAGGCCCAGGGGCGGATTTAGAGG
>JAZHYW010022455.1:0-47592 GCA_037355805.1 Ixodes ricinus
GTCGGAACCAACGTCGGAACGTTTCACTGTTTATTTGTTAACATGACTCTTAACGGCAAGCGGGGAAAAGCGGTGGTCCCCCGGGCAGCACAGACTTCTTCAACGCTCCCAAATCCCCGGCATGCAGGTGGCGCTACCAGTCGGTGGCGAGCACACAACATCTCCCCTTTCAGTCATAGCCATAACGGCACGGTGGTCGCAGGGGCCTTCCAGATCGAGAGGTTGGTCCGGACCTTGACTGTTGCGGTGATGCTGGCTGGCTGGCCTGGCAGTCAGGGAGCTCGGGCGAACAGGGCAAACTGCCGAGAGATATGAGGTCCTCCTCAATGTTGCATCGTCGATGATCGATGACGAGAAACTTGGCATTACGGCGAATTATGCCCTGGTCAGTGCCAATCCAGTAGGAACGAGGTGTTTCGGCTTTGTTGAGCACTGTCCCTGCGCGCTTCAGATCGGTGATCCACACCCTCTGGGACGGCTGGAACTCTGGTCGATCCCTTACGGCATGTCGCCTGTCGTAGTTGATCGCTTGGCGTTTTCGAGCCTTGTGCTCAAAGTCTTCGATTTGATGATGATCTGGTACAGAAGGCCTCAACAGCTCCGCTGATATTGGCACATGTGTCCGCAGTCTCCGGCCAAACAACAATTCGGCAGGGCTGAAGCCGTTCTCTAAAGGTGTTGCTCGGTACGCCAACAGTGCTCTGTAGGCATCAGATGACTTCGTGAGTTTAGTCTTCGCAATCTTGACTGCGGCCTCGGCACAGCCATTGCTCTGGGCATATTTGGGACTTGAGGTGACATGCTTGAAACCCCAGTCTCTTGCAAAGCACAGAAATTCAGAGCGAAACTGTGGTCCATTGTCCGTCACAACTGTCTCGGGAATCCCGTGTCTTGCGAAGATTGACTTCGACTTGAGGATGACGGTCTCTGGCCTTTGATTTTCGAGCAATGCTATCTCGATGTAGCGGGAGTAGTAGTCCGTCACAACAAGGTAGCACTTCCCATTGGCATGAAAAAGGTCCATGGCTACTCTTTGCCACGGTCGGTCAGGGAAGGGAGTTGGCATGAGTGATTGGTTACGAGGTTGCCTCTGCTTCATGCAACTGACACATTTCTCCACAGTGTCAGCAATGTCTTTTGATAGACCAGGCCACCAACAGGATTGCTGGGCTCGTCTTGTGCACTTGATGATGCCTTCGTGTCCATCATGGAGAGAAGTTAGCACTGAGGATCTCAGTGAAACAGGTATCAGGTAGCGTTGCCCTCTCATGAGGATTCCCTCATGCAACGTAAGTTCGTTCTTGAACTGCCAGTAAGGCAAGCACTCCTGGTGCACTTGTGTTTTTGTCTTCGGCCAAGTTGTTTGAACATAGTTCTTCAGAGCTCTGCAAACAGAGTCTTGGTCTTGTGCATCTGCAAGGCTCTGCAGACATACATCTGGGACACTCACATGCCGAATGAGGGCTTGCTCAAAGTCGGCGACTTCCTCTGCGAGGCGCGAGCTGTCCTGTCCCTGCAGTGGTTGACGAGACAAGGCATCAGCAACAACCAGGTCCCTGCCGGGCACGTGTTGCATGCTGTAGTCGTAGCGCATCATCCTGAGACGCAGCCGTTGTAGCCTTGGTGTAAGATCATCCACTGGTTTCCGTGTGAAGAGGGGGATGAGTGGCTTATGGTCAGTTTCAATGTGGAACCTTAGACCGATGAGATAGTCCTTGAACTTCTCACATGCCCACGTAACACCAAGGGCCTCTTTCTCTATCTGAGAATATCCCCTCTCTGTCTCTGTCAGAGTTTTCGATGCATATGCGACGGCTCGCAGGCTTTTGTCCTCTTGGCGCTGCATCAGGACCGCTCCCAGGCCAAAACTTGAGGCATCAGCAGACAGGATTGTCTCCTTTGTTGGACAGTAGAGTGCGAGCACTGGTTGTGATGTAAGGCAATTCTTTACATCTTCAAAAGCATGTTGTTGCATGCTGTCCCAGCTGAATGGAACATCCTTGTGAAGCAGATCTCTCAGGGGTCCTGTCTTGACCGCCAGGTTCGGTATGAACCGCGCGATGAAATTCACCATTCCTAGGAACCTCTTGAGTTCTGCGACGTTTGTTGGAGGTGGCATGTCTACGATGGTCGCTATCTTCTCCTTGTCTGGGGTGACGCCGTCTTTGTTGATCACATGTCCCAGAAACTTGACTGTTTCCTGGGCGAACACGCACTTTTCACGGTTAAGCGTGATCCCTTTTTCCTTCAGTCTGCCTAAGACCTCACGCAGGCGACTGTCGTGCTCTTCCTTGGTCTTGGCCCACACCAGAATATCATCGATATGACACGCAACACCGTCAAGTCCTTCCAAGAGTTGATGAGTCATTCTTTGAAAATGCTCAGGAGCACAGGAGATGCCGAAAGGGAGGCGGTTAAACTTGAACCGACCAAATGGAGTGATGAAGGTGGTGAGCAGTGTTGACTCGGGGTGCAGTTTCACTTGATAAAAGCCAGAGTAAGCATCCAAACGGGAGAAGTACTTAGCTTGTCCCAAAGTAGCCAGAATCGGCTCCACACTTGGAATTGGATGATACTCTCTCTGCACGCTCTTGTTCAACATGGTGTAGTCCACACAGATGCGTATGTCACCATCCTTTTTCGGTACTACCACGATTGGCGAGCACCAATCTGTTGGCTCACTGACAGTGGTGATCACTCCTTCGTTTTCCATCTTTCGGAGTTGCTGCTCCACAGCTTTCAACAAGGGAACTGGGATGCGTCGCGGTGATGTGACTGCCACAGGCTCTACCGGCGACTTCAGCTTGATTTTGCAAGTGTAGGGGCTTCTCCCAAACCTTGGAACACCTCTGGGAACTCGTTGACTGGGTCGAGACATGGCTCTGCTTCGGCTCTACTCACTCGGCAGAGGATACCAAAGCGTTCGATGAGGTCCAAGCCCAGAAGAGGCTCGTCCAGGTCCTTCGTGACGTAGAGGCTCGCCACGGTACTTTTCCCATTGTATACTACTGTTGCTTGCATCACCCCCACGATGTCCAGCCGCTGCTTTGCTGGTCCAAGAAGGAGCATGTCGGGTTTCTGGAGTGTTGTCCCCTTGTCCAGCCTTGCCAGTACACTTGTTGGAATCACGGTAACGTCCGCTCCTGTGTCTAGGCGAAACTCCACGTTTTGACCGCCCACGACGACGTTGACTTTCCACGGCTTTTTCTTGTGCCCAGTGTTGACCGTTCCTGCGAAGAAGAAGTCTTTCTCCGTTGACGTGCCTTCATTCAGCTTGGCGACTTGCCGGAGTCGCTTGGCTTTACAGACTGATGCAAAATGGCCTTGCTTTCCGCACTTGTTGCATCGAGCTTTGGCTGCAGGACATTGCTGCCTTGGGTGCTTGACTGCATTCCCACACCAAAAACATGACTGGGTTGCACGTGGCTGATCCTCTGAAGGCTTTTGTGGACACTTAGGGTGAAACTTCTTAGCCCTTTGTTGTGGCGCCTGTAGCCTGTCCACATGTGCTGTCTCAGCAGGCGCTGTCTCGTTAGAGTGCTTGAGATTCTCTTGTTGCCGGCCAACAGTTTCCGTTTGCTTCGTTAGCAACACCGCTCGCTCCAAAGTGAGCTCGCTTTCCATCTGTAGCTTAGTGGACAGTCTTTTGTCTCTCACACCGACGACGATGCGATCCCTGAGGAGCTCATCCTTGAGGTTGCCGTAGTCGCACGTCTCCACCAGCGCGTACAGCGCCGTGATGAAATCCGCTGCTGCTTCTCCCTCACGCTGTGAGCGGCTATTGAACACTGCGCGCTCGTACACGACGTTCTTTTTCACGATGAAAAAGTTTTCGAATGCCGCGACAACATCGGGATAGGATTCCGTCTTGTCCGCAGGGATGGGGAGGGAGGCGAAAATCTCCTCTGCCTTGGGTCCCATGAGGTAAACGAACGAGTTTACCTGCTCGGCTTGGGTCTTCCCTTGTAGGCCCGAGGCGGTGCGGAAACGCTCCCATCGTCTCTTCCAGGTCGTCCAGTGCTCAGGTACGAACGTGAATGGCTCCGGTGCTGAAAGTTGGTATGGCGGTGGTGGCTGCGGCGGCGGTTGAGAGGCTTGTGACGACGCGTTCATTGTTCCGACCAGTAGGCCTAACGGTGATCCGTTGAGTTGACAGCGAGTGGCAACGCCGAGCGTTCGATGCTCGTGTGCCTGCCGAGCGTCTTGCCTAGCGGCGCGTGAAGCTGAACTCAGCTCGAGAGAGTCTCTGACACCATGTTATGTATGAAGAATCGGTCGGAACCAACGTCGGAACGTTTCACTGTTTATTTGTTAACATGACTCTTAACGGCAAGCGGGAAAAGCGGTGGTCCCCCGGGCAGCACAGACTTCTTCAACGCTCCCAAATCCCCGGCATGCAGGTGGCGCTACCAGTCGGTGGCGAGCACACAACAAGCACCATCCTGACAGTCGCCGGTAGCCGCTGGAGAAAAAGCTCTCGAAGAAGCGATGGGTCAAACATCGTAGGAGAGTCACTAAGCAGTTGCTGGTGGCGTCGAAGCGTTTGGGATGGCGTTTTATCGCCAAGTTCATTCTTTGCCAGAAGTTGCTGTAGTCGTTGTTGTTCGAAAATGGACCTTCTTCTCACCAGTTCCGCTTTGAGGGTGTCGTACGGGTTATGATTTGGTGGCGTGAGAATCAGTTTCCGGACCTCTGTTGCGACTTCTGCTGACAAACCTCCAATGACTTGGTAGAATTTTGTCAGTTGTCCCGTGATCTTTGCTGTGGAAAACTGAGCCTCCACTTAAGCGAACCATAGGAGGGGGTCAGGTGGCTAAAACTGTGGGAGCCGAAGACGAACCGCACCTACATCTCCGCTGTGTTGTCCAGCGGCCATGTCTCTTGCGAGAGCGGCGAAAATGTTGAAGAATGCGTGCGTAGCGGGGTCACCAAATATGTAGGGACCAAGTGTAGGTCCTACACATTTATTTACAGTATTTACACTTTACAATATTTAACGCTATGAGATATGTCTTCGGCACCCACGGCCGTGCTGCACGCTATACGTCGACTGTCGCGCGCTACTCCACCTTGCGCTTCTCTTCTTCTCTTCTTAGCGCTCCGCGCCTACAACATCTTTCTCGAATAAATGATGATGGCTCATATGCTCATAAATAGAATGTCTGCAATAACCAGGCTCGATCTAAAATGGGCCGTAAAAATCGGCGCCTGTGCCTAGAAATCAAAACATTTCGTCGAATGTGTATTTTACAGGTAGGTTTTATCTTGTAAAATTACAAAGCGTAGCTCCCTTTCTGTAAAAATGGTTCCAAAAAGTTGCCAGGGCCAACGGTGGACGGCGACGGACACGTCCAATTCGAGTGGCTGACCGCGTTTGAAGCACGTATTCATAAATGGCGTTGGGAACAGCGTCGGAATAGTGTAACTGTATCTGCTTGGGGAGCAGAATACCGTAATGGTGCTTCCAGGGCGGCCACATTGGATCCAAGGCCGCACTGCGGGAGGCGACCGTGGTTTCTGCAGGAGACCCGTAGACGAGCATAGCGTCGCGTTCGAGAGCTGGGAGGTGGCGTGCTGCGTCGTGCTGGGGCGTGCTGGGACGTGCTGCGGCGTGCTGCGGCGTGCTGCGGCGTGCTGCGGCGTGCTGTGGCGTGCTGCGGCGTGCTGCGGCGTGCTTCGGCGTGTTGAAGCGTGCTGCGACATGCTGCGGCGTGCTGCGGCGTGCGGAGCAGAGCAAATATTGTGCTGCGACACGACGCGCGTGAGCCGTCTTTTCGTCATTTGTCGCCTGTTTTTCTCTATGCCCTCGATAGAACTTAGAAACTGACGAAAACGTCGTCTGTTCTCAAGCCATAGCTGCGGGTTGTTGTCTGATGCAAGGCGCCCGGATGTGCCGGTGGTCGCGTCTGCGACGTTCCGCGAGCACCGCAGACGCTGGCAACGCGATCGTACTCCACGCCGTCTGCTTTGCAGACTTTGGAAACATGTTTTAAAACATCGCGCTTGTTGTCAAACAACGCAATGATACTATACTCAGTGGCTACAGATAGTGTTCAATGGCCTAGGGCCTCTCAGTTTGTTCGACTTTATTTCAAGGTGTATATTTCGCAAACGCAAAGCGAGAGACATGCTCAGCCCGAAACTCGGCGCCTGCAATGACGCTTTCCCGCATGAATGTTGGATCCAGCTCTGCGCACGTGACCACTTCTCATCCAATAATAAGTTGGCGGCGAAAAGAAAAGGAACATGATAGTATGGCTCTGCTTGCTGAGCCTATTCAGTTGCTCCGCGTCAGAATAAGGTCCCTATATACTGAAAGGTAGCGCAAACTATTGTCGGAAATGGAGACGAAAAATTTCTCCTGCCCGGCTTTTTCCCTTTAAACATTTCTCTTTCCCCTCCCTTTATTGAATCGGGTGCAAAACGTGACCGTCATTTTTCCATGATCCCGCGTGATTCGGTCGTTTGCTCTCAGCCGGCGCCATTTTTGGCCGAGCTATAGCCGTGGTAGGCAGTGGCTCCGCTGCTTATACGGCCCAACCGGTTTTTTTATATAACAATTTTGGTGGTTACGCGATGCCATCGTGCGGTGCTGTGGGTTCTACGATCAGCGTTGCGAAATGGAATAAGCTTCTTACCGTCCAGACGGGGAAAGATTATCTTTAGCGACGAAGACCATGGCTCCAACGGATCGGTCGGAAGAGTTTGAACTGCCTCCGAGGGAGATAAATGTATTTGATGGAAGGTCAAGATGCCCTGGGGAGGTTTTTAGATTAGCTAAATATAGCGCAACTCACTTTTCTGGCTCTAAGCATCCTAAAAATTTACAAAGCATGAAAACGCGCGTCCGATTTCCATATTAAAAACAAATCGCAACACGATTTTTTGATTGATTTTTTTTAGCACGGCGATTGGAGGAGGCGATTGCAGGAGCATGTTCCGAAACCAGGACAAGTGTCAGCAAATAGCAAGCGAAGGATCCTGGCGCCTCTGTCCGGTGGAACCGCGGAGTGATAACTCGAATGCCCGCGGCTCGTTACCCCTACAGCACGGAATACAATTCAACCCAACGAGCGCGTGCTCGAGAGCTGTAGACCGGACACACCACTCCCGCGAATGACAAAGAAGACAAAACAAAACATAGTTTGCTATTTTGGGCACGATTATTGCAGTATTATGTTTCCGCTTTGCGAAAATTTATCATTTTTCGAATGCTCCTACTTGCTTCTATCCTCTAGAAAAGCATGCACATTTTGTAATAACAGCAATGGCGATCTCAACGAAATGCCGCATTTTTATTTGCCACATGGCGTGCTGGCTGCTCCGCTCAATGCTCATCATCATCATCATTTATTAAACCTTGAAGTCCCTTGCGGGCATTACACAAAGGGGGGGGGGGGTGAGGGGGGGGTGGCAACTGCTGAAGAAACATTGTATAAACGAACAAACCAAAAGTGGGTTACATGCTGGAGAACATTGTCATATAAAGCAGCAAAAA
Source organism: Ixodes ricinus (assembly GCA_037355805.1). Taxonomy (NCBI): domain Eukaryota; kingdom Metazoa; phylum Arthropoda; class Arachnida; order Ixodida; family Ixodidae; genus Ixodes; species Ixodes ricinus. Next base: position 7,499 of record JAZHYW010022455.1, read on the forward strand.
CAGGAGAAAAAATAAACACTCAAAACATTTTTAGAGAAAAACAGCTGATTAAACAGAAAAATACGCAAATAAAATATTTCTATAAACACGAATTGACTTTGCTATTAGTGCAAATGTAGATGAATGGTCAGTTGGGATATGAATGTATTATAATCTGTCTGGGTCATGATACTGTTAGGCAGGCTATTCCGGTCCGTTATTGGTAATGACAAGGGAGAGTTAGGAAACGAAACTCACAAGGCAAAAATTGGACGAACTTTGCAGACGTTCTCAATTCGAGGAAATATGTGAGTGGCTGGGGATAATAGCGAAGTTCTGATGTCATAGTTATGATAGTCAATCTTGTGAAAAAGAGACAGGCGTGATAATTTCCTTCTGGATGAGAGCAGATCAAGGTTAGCTTTCATTCGTAATGAAGTGATGCTGGTGTCCCGTTAGTAACCTGAAAAAATGAATCTAATTGCGCGATTTTGAAGTGCCACTATGTTTGTTATCAATTAATGTTGCCAAGGGGACCAGATGGATGACGCGTATTCAAGTTGCGATCTTACGAGTGTAGTGTAGGCTAGTTGTTTAACTGATGATGGTGTTAGTATTAGATACCGTCGAAGATAGCCAAGAGAGCGGTTAGCATTAGACAGGACGTGTGTTATATGCGTGTTCCATGAGAGATCGTCAGATAAGTGAACACCCAGATATTTGTAAGATGGACACTTGGTAATTACCTGGCTGCACATGGTGTAAGTGAAGGAGAGAGGACTATGAGCACGCGTGAAGGAAACGAGATTTGTTTTAGAAAATTTAATTGTCATTTTCGACTGTTTGCACCAGTCGGCTATTAGGTTAAGGTCAGCTTGTAGGTTATGTTATCGTTCAGGTGAGATACAAATTGGTAAATTACGCAGTCATCAGCAAAAAGTCGAATACATGATGTTATGTGATCAGGTAGGTCATTTAAAAATGTAAAAAAAAGCAGAGGTCCGAGAACAGTGCCCTGGGGGACTCCGGTTGATACAGGAGAATCAGCTGACAACTGGTTGTTAATCACAGCATGCTGAGTACGATTGGTTTAACATTGTCCTATCCATGATGCTCATGCCACCACCGGAGATCATTTTGATTTTTGGTTGCGTTTTACATCGAAGCTCTTTATGGCTAGGGTTCCGTGGATTCTTTTGTTGTGCAGTGACTATAAGGAGTATTCACTGGGCGCCATATTTGTGGCTGCGGTCTAGAGTGCATGCTCAGAACGAGCCCACATAAATAGGCTGCTAAGACCGGCCATTTTGACGGTGTTGAATGCACGTTGCAAAAGAACCCTGGAAGCTAGCCATCAGCACGCGCTCAGCAGTCGCGCACACAGCTATGGCCGCCAGTGAATACTTCCTATACTTGGTCTCGCATTGTGATGTACCGCAGCAAAGGCCACAAGCGCGAGCTTCTTGTTCTAGGGCACATCTCGGCGGCACAAGCTCTCGCGCGTCAAGAGCAGCTCGCAACGCTATGAGCTTGCGCTTCTATACTCTGTTTCACCTTGTGTTGTACCGCAGGAAAGGCTGCAAGCACGAGCTCCTTGCTCTAGGGCACATCTCGGCGGCACAAGCTCTCGTGCACAAAGGGCAGCTGCCAACGCTATGAGCTCGCGCTTCGAGCCTTCGCTGCGGTACAACATAAGGTGAAACGGAGTATAGCCTTCTCTGCGGTACAACATAAGGTGAAACGGAGTATATGAACTCTACGCTCGCACCGCCGCACGCGCATGCCTTCTCAGTATATATAATTCAAAATAAATAACAAAAATAAAGCGTTGACGTACGCACGTGCCGTTTGTTTTATGATTTTTCTTTAGAAGAGTTACAGCTGCAGACACCGGCAACTGCGGCGCGTGGAACACCAATCCCTGCATTCTCATTGATGCTTGGGTAATTTACGAATAAGTCTATCAGTAAAATAATTAGTGGTCAATAGGCTCGATTTTCAAGATCAGTAGACTCTCAGGTAGATAATAAAGGTTTCTCAAGATTTGCCGCTGTGCGACCCGCGTTGGCTATGTCTACGCTCACACCGTCCTCTCTTTGTCGTCGTTCCAAAAGCTTGCGTGCCTTGTTTCCTTTCCTTCCGCTCTCCCGGGGTAGCTGTCCTGTCGCGCGTGTCTAGCTTCCTCCGCCTTCTCAGGGCGGGTCTCTGTCCTGTGCTAAACAGCTTCGCTGGTCACCCACCTTCACAGAGTGGAAAGGCTCATGATTTATTAATAAGAAAATCGGCCGCGCATCGTTACGATTAATGGATTTCACGGATGCTTAGAGCATCAGAGTGAGTTATCGCAATATTTAGGCGATCTCAGAAACCTCCTCAGGCATAGCCTTCTCTATACTCACAAAGCCTGGCAGTTCCACGACGGAGCTGTAGAGTGCCCGGTAGCAGATTTGGAGAGCGAGGATCTGGTAGCAGAGAGCATTTTTCCGGAAGCCTGGTATTCAGCGCACAGCTTTTGCAGTGGCGAGGACCCGAAACATGATTTTCAAACCCGACGAGAAACGAAACGGTGGCGCGAGGAACGCGAGGAGCACAAGCGGACATTCCATCGTTTGCCGGAAGTGTGTTTCGGCGCCTCGCCGCAGCGGGGCGCCCGCTACATGCCTCTCTTCTCATCCGTTGTCTGCCGCTGTACCTTTTCACTTTCGGCGGCCGCGTCTCGTTGCAATCTGCCAGGCTTTGTCGGTACAGAGGAGGCTATGCCTCAGGGCACATTTAAGTGCACGAGGCGCGTAAATAGAAGACGTCGCATATTCCTCCGTGGGCATGTGCACAGTTGCAGGTAGTATTCGATGTTTATAACATGTGTACGAAGTAAACCAAGCTGCTGGTTTGGCAAAACGATGGGCAATGCTAAAAATTACTGAAGCGTCCTGTGTATGCACACGTTGTTCTGTGTTTTATTTGCTTAACTCGAGTGATGCCGAGCCTGCAAATGCAGTTCGTTCAACTGGCTAGGAAGTTTTCGCGGAGCGTACTCTAAAGATTGCAGGCCTTGCGGGCAAGTGCTAAGCCCATACTCAATGCGACGGCACGAGCTCCCGCTAGCAACGGAGTCCTCGCCTACGATCCACGAAGACTGTCTACACGCAGGAAGAAGTGCTTTTTATTGTGTGCCTGCTCTCAGCATTTACTGGAGTAAACGGGTAAACCTACATATTTTTGCAGTGTATGTGAAAATACTCGAGACTGCATTGGCATTTTGTTAATCGACTGCTCTCAGCGGATTTTGTAAAAGGTTATCCTCACACCAGAGTTACTCCAACTTTGCTCGCTTTATTACATTTGCCGATCGAGACGTCTTGCCGTGCTTTATAACTCCCATAAAGGTTTACACACGCTAGTTTCTTCGCATTGGCATGCACTAACCGCAAAGGCTGCACAAGCGCGAGTGGTTAACTTCGACCGCCTTGACTGGAGTCATGGCCTTCTCTATACTGACTGTACTCTGTTTCATACTTAGGGTGCAACGCTGTCAAAGCTACTGGCGCGAGCGTGGGGCTTGACCTCGTTGATTATTTGCACGCGCTCTCGCGCAAACAAACCAATAGATGAAGACACGCGCTCGTGCCAGTAGCTTTGACAGCGTTGCACGCTAAGTATGAAACAGAGTATAAGCATGGCAGATCACCTCGACAAGTGGCCACCAAAACTGAAAAGGTAGAACGGCAGACAACGAATGAGAGGAGAGCCACGTGACGGGCGCGCCGCTGCGGCGAAACGCCGAAACATACTTCTGCCGAGCGATGGAATGTCCGTTCCTGCTCCTCGCATTCCTCGCGCTACCGCTTCTTTCCTCGTCGGGTTTGAAAACCATGGTTTGGGTCCTCGCCTCTGCAAAAGCTGTGCGCTGACATCCAGGTTCTTCGAAAAATGCTCTGTGCTACCAGATCCTCGCGCTCCAAACCTGCAACCAGGCGCTCTATGTCTCCGTCGTCGACGTGCCAGGCTTTGCGAGTATAGAGGAGGCTATGCTTGAGTACTCGTTGCACGAGCGCTCGTGCAGCCACCGCAGATTCATAGAATGTAACTAGCTCGTGCTTTTGGCATGCGCGGCTGCGGCTAACAATAGTAAAGGCTAAGGTGAGACGAAATATAGAAACAATAACTGCCTTTATATACATATATATATATATATACATGTATGTATAAGTCGCCGTATGCATTGAGGTAGGAAGCTTCCGAAGGCTACATGATGCTGAGGAGGGACACCTCCTCAACGTTGATTAAAATAAAAAAGGCTATATGGACGAAAAGGCGAGCCGACTTTGTGCCAAGCGCTGCTCTGGTCAGCCTTCTCTCACCGCTGAGAAGGTGACGAAAGCAGCTGTTAGCGCCAAGTCAGCTCTCCTTTTCGTCCAATAGCGTATCTTGTTTTTGGTGATCGTTGGGTGCGTGTCCCTCCACATCATCATGCCGCCTCCAGAAGCTTCCTCCCTCCATGGCCGTATGTATAGCAACAAACAAGTAGGTCCCAGCACGCATAGGCGCGCTCTCATACGCGCGCCTTGGGGGCCTCGCACGAAAATAACGACGGTGGTCGAGCCGCGGAATGGGGGCGAGGAGGATCGCCCTCCATGGAAAGGAAAAAAAACGCAGGTAGAAAAGGAATCGACATTACGGCGGAATACCTCGGAATAGGTTTGAAGGTGCAGCCGACCAGCGAAAGAAAGCATACGACACGCAGACGAAATACGTCGGCAGCAAGAGCCCCGTTGTTGTGAAACCGCGTTCTTTTTCTTACTTCAAATTTTGCTTTTATTATCCGTGCTCGAATAATATCGAGCACTCGGAATATCGAGTACGTATCGAGACTGCTTGCGAGCAGTCTCGATAAGTAAGTAGCGCCATCTATCAATACGCGAGCAAAACGTGCTCCGCCACTCGACTCGGTTGCCTGCGTCGCGGTCCGCCGTTGAACCCAGCAAGTCTTTTGGCCCTGGTTTCTACAAAAAAGAAGATCCGCTATAATTTTAAAGATAAAACCGACCTGTAAAATACAGCTTTGACGAAAAGTTTACATTGCTAGGTGGGGGCGCAAATTTTAACGGCCCATTTTAGATCGAGTTTGGCTATTTTGGAAGCTCCATAGCTAGTCGGCGTACCAATAAAAGGAAAAGAGACGAGTACATTGCAAGTCTTATTGAGTAAAAATGAATATGAAGAGAAGTTTAAGTGCGAAATGAAGCGATATATTATTTATTGTTGATTGGCGCCCAGAAATTGTGTATTATAATTTCAAAACGTATCTATAAGAATAAAAAAAAAAACTGAATCTCAGAGAAAGAAAACTAACTATACGATTATTCATTCCTTTTAGTAAAGGAAGGCCATTTTAATTTTGCTCGAAGATAGAACATTGAAGATGAAAGCTGGGGAATGTATAGGTCAGTTATTAATAAAAAAACAAAAACAAAACAATAGGATTCGAAAAGTAGCAGTAGAAAACCTTTTGTAGAGTATGTAAGCCTAAATGCATGCACAATGCAGGAACCAAGTTCAAAAAGCATCAGAAATGGTAAAGATAATTAGAGATACGTATAAGTGATCAAAATAGGATATGAGGAAAGGAAAAATAATAGATGTAAGCAAAATGGTTCACAGATTATACAAAAAGAGCATAGCAACTGAAAGAGTGCGCCAGGCGAAAGATCAATTCACAAAAAACAGGGAGCAGAAAGAAAAACAATATGTTACAAAGAAAAATAAGGAGTTTAAAGTAAACAAAATGGGAGAGAAGAGAAACGTGAGCTTGCGACGGCGTTTTTTTTTTAATTAAAAAAGAAATGAAACAAAAAATATTCCTTAAGTACCAAAAGAAACAGGGAGCTAAGGGATGGAGGTGGGACGAATTGGAGAAGCTTCGGAGTGGGGACAAATTTCAAATTACAAATCAAAAAGGGAAAAAAATCACATGTACTAGGGATAACAAAAGACGTCCCACAAAAACCAGAAGTAGTAAAAGTCAGGAACATAATGATTTATAAAAAAGCGATGGAAGGGAAGGATGAGAAGGTTAGGAGAGAAGGAAAGAGTTATGGATGAAGCATCCCTAACAGGGAAGCAGCATTCGTCATAGGAAACTTGACAGGAGTGCACTGAGCTACTACACTCTTGTTTGTTTCTTTTTTTTTTCTTTTGCTGTTTCGTACTTGATACAGAGGGAAAAGGTTTAGGGGAGAAAAACTGCCGCCGCTTTCGGGGCTTCTCTGGCGTTCAAATTATTGATAAGCACAGACCGTTAAGCAGCTACGGTGCTTTCTTTTTTCTTTCCCAGAAAAGAAGGAGACACGAGCTGGAGTAAAAAAAACAACAACAACAAAAGTGAAGCACGCTGAACAGTGAAAGAAGAAAACTCACAAAGCGTGAGTCCACCGCTTCCCTGAAAATCCGCGCCACGAGTCGCCGAGCCCCCGCGATTGCTGTGGACGAGTAAAGTCTAAAGGCTAATGGCTACCTGGTGCTATGGTAATAAATGTAATGAATACAAAACTGAAGGTCAGTTATGGCGGCGCCGATGCACAGCTGCTGCAAAGCGTCTATAGTCTAAATGTCCCATTGCTTCGCGAAATTGTTGTCGATCGTGATTCTTCCGGTTAAGTTGTTTTCAAATGAGCTTAGTAGCTTAAATGGTTAACGGAGTTGTTTAGAATCAATTCTAATTATCTAAAATTTTCGATAACCTCAACTATTCATCTCAAATTTACCATATAAGCTGGTGGCCAATCGATATGGTGTTCTTTTAGTGATCTCTGACCCTCAAAAAATGAGCCAGATTTGATGAAAGGTACAAGCTAAAGCTGTAAACATTTCGAAACATACATGCTTAAAAAACATCTCTCCATTTGCGCCCTGTCCATTGGAGGTGATCTACAACATCCCCTTTCCTGTGGTAGAGCTTACGTCGGCCAAACTGGACGGTGTTTGAATCGTCGGCTTAGGCACATAATCTCTTCCTAAATTATACAATGGTAGGTCACCTATCATTGCACTGTACAACCTGCTCTTTCGTACCTTACTGTAATCAAGCTACGGTATTAGATTGATACAGGTACAAACACACTAGAGCAATATCTGAAGCGTTTATTATCATCGGATTGAGAGCCCGCTGCGTCATCCAGTCTTCTGTTTCCTTAACTGAAAAGGAAATTTATTGTTTGAAGAATAGCGAATATGGTTCAAGTGGTTGCCGCGCACCTCGTGCCTGTGAGTTTTCTCTCGAGCTTTCGCACATTTTTGTTTACTTCACCCTTTAAAAGACTGGAGAATGCGTTTGATGTCCATGCTATCCTTGCTGCGCCTTTGATGTCACTGTTCTTTTCCTCGTGCATACCACACGTTCCTGCTTCTTTCTTCTTTTCAACGTACAATAAATTTGAGTTGTGAGTTAGCGCTTCTCAGTCTTCTGTGTTCCGTTTCTGAACCTGTCTTCGCCTTTTTGTGCTCTATTGTTTCATTATGTGCAACGATGTGCACGTGACGTTTTTGGCGCCCATTGCAAATCCTGACTTCGGTTTCATGATTCGGTCCAAGGAAGGCGATGTTTTGTTGCGCTGCCGTTATGTTGGGATACGTGTACGGTCACGTAGATCTATAAGTAACAACTGGCGCTGGGTAAAAAACATCACGTAAAAAGCAAAAAAAAAAAAAAAACTGCGGCTAGAAAAAGTGTTTGTTCTATATAAAATACAAAGCTAAAATAAAATGTTGGCGCAATGTCGAATATAAATGAGTTACGCATTCGGTACTAACGCACTTGGTTCAGTACAGTTTTAATAGCACTTCAAGTCAGTATATGATCTTAAAATACTCTACGAAATTCTCAACTAACCTTGAAAGAAGGGTGGACGCGCGAACAAGCTGGTGAAACGTTTACATAATTTAACGTGGAACAAGGAAGCAAAAGAAAGACACATAAAAGAAAGGGACAACTCACAACGTCTCCGAACACAGCTAAGAGTTCCCTAAAGACGGAAACCTTTTAGAAGGACAGCTAGGACACCTCAGTTGACGCCGGAAAACTCCTTACAATGTCACCTCTACAACGTTCTTACAGGGAAAGAGTAGAAACACTTTCCCCCAACAGCCTCTACAAGATGCGGCACCGGAACACAGCGAAGGACCTTGATGTTACTACTTTGACCTCCCACATCATGTTTCTCGTCAAAAATACAGCATACACAGATACAACAATAAAACGTTTTACATTTGCAAGAATGTTATCTCTTGTATTTTTCTCTTTTTACAATACGCCATTTTTTTAACAAGTTAATACTTATCAGATTTACTGCTTACAATCAACGTGCAGTTTCATGCAAGGGGAAAATTGTTGCACTCCGTTCAATGCTTTATTTTCTCTGAATTAAACGACATACAAAAACGCCACTTTTTTTTCTAAAATGATATGGTTCACACGGCGGCTAGTGTTCACGATGTGCGAAAAACCGTATGCCAAAATAATGTCATGCACAACAACCTTCTCTGCATTCAATAGCAGTATCCCTGTGCTTTTTTTGCATCGGTGAGATCACCGGTGAGGTGCGTCAGCCTACTGAGTTGAAACTCTTTTTTTCCAATTTTTTATACCACAACGCTGTGCCAGAGCCTTCATATTGTGGGAAACTGCAGGAAATAAACACAAACACACAATAAAATTTAACGGGTTTCCCGTGTTATCGGTGTTTATTTTTGTTCTCGAATTTGGGGGAATTGTTTTTTCAGGGTTTAATTTTTCCCACAGATTCGGTCTTTTTTGTGTAAATTACTTTAAGTCATAACCATTTTACAATAAAAAACACCGAATCTAGAAAAATAAAAGTAGCTAATAAAAAAACATACTCCCAAATTTGAAAAAAAAAAACTCCGAAAACACGAAATTTAAATATAACTTATCACGTTTGTTTTCTTCTTTCTTACCACCTAATTCCGACATAAGCAAATAAGGCTTGTCTGTGGGATGCGCCAATAGCTGTATGGAGGAAATCAAAAGAAACTACAATAGCCTATTTCGAATCTTTAATGAAGATACAAATAGTGACCGCATTCCTCTGATATTTCATATTGTTGACGGCACTTGCAGCGACAAAATGACAGAGAAAAAGGTGTACTAACATATAGCGGCGTAAATTAACGGTTCGGCGAAACACATGTTGTATTGACATTTTCTTTTATCCGCTAAAAAAATACAATTTATAAAGTTCCCTTAAAATTACTGTTTTTCAGGTGTGTGTAATTTTTTTTACGCTTCCTCAGTTTGCTTTTATAATCCATCTTTAGTCAACAATTTGAGTGTTTTAGATTTTTATTCTAGAGATCTCAACGGGTAACTCATTTAAAATCTTTGGCACGTAATATTTTACGGACACCCAACGGCCTGCTTTCTCTCCTCCTCCACTCCTCTCTAAACCTAAACGAAGTGTTCTTCTCAACGCTCGAAGAAACTTCAGAGGAATAACCTGAACCAAACAACCACAAAAACGGTTAGTCTTTATTTTAGAGCGCAGTTCTTAGGTGCCCGTCTCCGGGATGAGCGGCGTCACCGTCGGCGTCGGCGTAAACGCGCGCGCTGCATTATGGGACGTCACGGTTTCCCGCTACATTTAGCGGGGAAACTGAATTGTTGTTCAGGTCACGTGACGTCCATTTCCCCGCTAAATTTAGCGGGGAAGCTTAACCCCCAAAATTTAGCGGAGAAATTTTCCCGGTAAATTTAGCGAGCACATTTGTTCGCTAAATTGAGAGGAAAACTGTCGTCACATGGCCTCGACACGAATTCTGTTTCCCCGCTAAATTTAGCGGGTAAATGACGCCACGACTTCGTTTCACGTCACCCATGAACAAATTCAGAGGCAGGAGAAAAGGAGGAGGAGGAGGGAAGAGGAGGAAGAGGAGGGGCACACCCTCTCCTCAGTACTCTCCCTCCTCCAGCTCAAGAGCTGCGCTCTAGTTTCGCATTGCAGACTTATGTAAACGTCTAATATTTTTTCTTCCCTCTATCAGGTTAAACTATATTAACTAAGCATAAATCGCTCAACTAGCCTTCTAAAATTTTTCAGACATTATTAGAGTCACTACAGAACTGTATCAACAGAACGTACATATATTTACTGTCCTTATTAAACTGATTGCTGTAGGAGTGTTTTACGCAATGTTCTTGGATATACCGGGTGTTCATTTTTAATTCGAAAAGATTTATTTAAAAAAATCCGTAAAAGATGCACTGATACGGTTTGTGCAGGTGAGTTGTACGGCCAGGGGGACATATTATAGGGGGCTAATCGTAATGATCAGTTGGCTAATTAATTAATATTCGTTAATTAACTTTTTAATTAATGAAAATAGACATATGGTTCCAATTAGAAACTTGCACAGCGTCACCGAAAACCACTAAATCAGTCATTTTCAGAAAGACTTTGAGCGCGTGAGAAGCGTAGTAGTGCACTAAAGTTACGACTCGTGGAGCAGGTACAAGGCTGGGGCTAGATAAGAGACGGAAAAATCGCGCGGGCGCCTTACCGCAACCGCTAGCTTTGTACCTGCTTCACGAGTGGTAACTTTAGTGCACTACTACGCTTCGCACGCGCTCAAAGTCTTCCTGAAAATGACTGATTTAGTGCTTTCCGATGACGCTGAGCAAGTTTCTAATTGGAACCGTATGTCTATTTTCATTATTTAAAAAGTTAATTATCGAATTTTAGTTAATTAGCCAACTGATCGTTACGATTAGCCCCCTATAATATGTCCCCTGGCCGTATAACTCACCTCCACAAGCAGCATAAGTGTAACTTTCACGGCTTTTTTTAAATAAATCTGTTCGAATTAAAAATGAACACCCGGTATATATACAGGGTGTTTCACGAAAGGTGGACAAATTCGATATTGCGAAAACTATGCGTCACACCAAAAAAAAGGCTGGTGTCGTTTTGGACCTGGGCCAGGGGCCTATTTAAGAAAATTATTAAAGTCCAAGGTAATTATATTGTTAATTATTTTTGCGTAATTAACTTTTTTAATATTGGGTTTAAGGGCATGGTTTCAATTAGAAAATTGCTCATCATCATCAAAAAACACTAAATCAACAAATTACAGAACGATAGAAGGCACGCGAAGCATTTTACGGCTTTCTGAAAAACCGTATGAATTCGACGGGTTTTAAAGTTTCGGTTTGCTATCGGAGCGCATCTCAGCCCCGGCGGCAGCGCGCCCCGTGGAGAGATAGTGCATCCAACCTCTGCTGCGCTGTCCTCGCGCGACGCAGCAGAGGCTGGTTGCTCTATCTCTCCACGGGGCGCGGTGCCGCCGGGGCTGAGATGCGCTCCGATAGCAAACCGAAACTTAAAACCCGTCGAATTTGCACGGTTTTTCAGAAAGCCGTAAAGCTGCGCGTGCCTTCTATCGTTCCGCAGTTTGTTGATTTAGTGGTTTTCGATGACGCTGAGCAATTTTCTAATTTAAGCTATGCCCTTAAACATAATATTAAAAAGTTAATTACGGAAAAACAATTGAAAATCTAATTATCTCGGACTTTATTAATTTTCCGAAAAGTGGCCTGGCCCAGGACCAAAAGACACAAGCCTTTTTTTGGTGCGACGCGTAGTTTTCGCAATATCGAATTTGTCCACCTTTCGTGAAACACCCTGTATATATATATATACCGGGTGTTCATTTTTAATTCGAAGAGATTTATTACAAAAAATCCGTAAAAGATGCACTAATATGGTTTGTTATACGGCCAGGGGGACATTATGTGGGTGGCTAATCGTTGCGATAAGTCGGTTAATTAATTAAAATTCGTTAATTAACCTTTTAAGTAGTGGAAATAAACATATGGTTCCAATTAGAAACTTAGAGAGCGTCATCGAAAACCACTAAATCAACTCTTTTTAGAACGACTTGAAGCTCGTGAGAAACTTGTGGGCGCGCCAAAGTTACCACTAGTGAAGCAGGCGCAAAAGTAGCAGTGGCGGAACGCGGATGATTAGATCATTATCGCTTTCCGCAACTGTAGCTTTGCGCCTGCTTCACGAGTGGTAACTTTGGCGAGCCCACAAGTTTCTCACGAGCTTCAAGTCGTTCTGAAAAGAGTTGATTTAGCAATTTCCGATGGCGCTCTCTAAGTTTCTAATAGGAACCATATGTTTATTTCCACTAATTAAAAGGGTAATTAACGAATTTTGATTAATTAGCCGACTTATCGCAACGATTAGCCACCCACATAATGTCCCCTGGCCATATGTACTCACCTGAACAAACCATATTAGTGCATCTTTTACGGATTTTTTGTTATAAATCTGTTCGAATTAAAAATGAACACCCGGTATATATAAATACAGGGCGTTTTACGAAAGGTGGACAAATTCGATATTACTAAAACTACGCGTGGAAACAAAAAAGGCTTGTGTCGTTTTGGTCCAGGGGCCTATTTAGAAAACTTATTAAAGTCCGGGATAATTAGATTGTTAATTATTTTTGCGTAATTAACGTTTTTAATATTGTGTTTACGAGTATGGTTTCAATTAGAAAATTGCTCAGCATAATAAAAAAAAACACTAAATCAACAAACTGCAGAACGATAGAAGGCACGCGAAGCATTTTACGGCTTTCTGAAAAACCGAACAAATTCGACGGGTTTTTAAGTTTCGGTTTGCTATCGGGGCGCATCTCCGCCCCGGAGGCACCGCGCCCCGTATATATATATAAAAACATATATTTTTTTTCGACCCTTTTTGGCTGCACGATTTGAGATGAAATCACCCATATATATATATATATATATATATATATATATATATATATATATATATATATATATATATATATATATATATATATATATATATATATATATATATATATATATTGTGAGGAAGATAAAGGAGAAGTGTCGGCACGGGAGCAAGGCTCGCGGCTGGTCGACCGAGGGAGATTTGGACTACACTCAACCGGCGGAACAGCTTCCTTTTGGCCATTCATTACCATTGTAATACATCTCATTAAACACCCTCACATTTGGTGGAGGTGCTTAAGTTCCCCTACCTTTTCGTGGTCGGCCATCCCAAGGCGTGCTCTGGAGCTTTGAAGCGGGCGCACCACTACCGCCGCCATGCCAGACGAACAACAAACTACACCAGGTGAACCCTCACGGCCGCCTCCCAACTACGTGAAAAACCGCCAGCGGGACCCTCCAACCTTCAGCGGCTCCCCCCAAGCGACGTCGATGACTGGCTGAAACACTACGACCGCGTAAGCGCCCATAACCGTTGGGATGACTCCCATAAGCTGGCGAACGTAGTGTTCTTTCTAAAAGACACAGCCTTTCAGTGGTTTGACAACCACGAAGACGACATCAACTCGTGGGATGGCTTCAAAACATCGTTTTCAGAAGCGTTCCGCAAGCCAGAGAGCCGCAAACAACAGGCAAAAGAAAAGCTATCACACCGCTTCCTAGCTGCAACCGAGACTTCCACAAGTTACATCGAAGACGTCCTTCGTCTCTGCCGACGAGTGGATGAGCAAATGTCTGAGGAGGATAAGATCCGACACCTATTTAAAGGTCTGTCCCAGGAACTTTTCTCTGTTGTAGCCCCGAAAACACCCGTGACCGTACAGCGGCTCATATCAGAATGTAAAACGTATGAAGAGATGCAGAGCTCCCGGATCAACAAGGCGCCTTTCGAACGCCTTCCCGAAGTTTCCCTTAGCCCCGTTTCCAACCTGAACCTCCCGCAACTCATCCGGACCATCATCCGCGACGAACTGCTGAGATATTTTAACCCATCAAGCTTGACTGACGACGCCTCTGGATGTGCCATCGAGCCAGAAACCATTCAAAAAGTGGTGCAAAAAGAACGCCGTGCAGCTTTGCAGCCGCCCACCTCGGTTCCGTGCGCCTACGCACCTGCTTCACCTGCCACTCCAGCGTTCTCCCTCTCTGCTCTATCCAGCCGATGCAGCAGCGCTACGCCGCCCTTTCCACACGCACGAGCCACCCCCTTCACGCTCCTACGGACCGCAGCGCCGAGCTGACCTCTGGCGAACAGATGACAACCGGCCGATATGTTTCTACTGCCGTGCTCCCGGACACGTCACCCGCTATTGTCGCCGCCGGATTAGCCAAGAAACTTCTCAGCGTGGAACGCCATCTTACTACTCCAACGACACCCACACTTCCAACAACCTCCGCGATGGAAGTCCGCTTCCAACAGCTGGGAACCGCCGCAGTAGATCGCCTTCCCCTATCCCGCCCGTCGCCGTTCAGTTTCGCCGTTCAACAACGCTGCCGCTCCCACCCTGACGTCAAACTAAGCGAGGCAGCCTGCGGCCAAACCGGAGGTAAGGCTGCACAGTCGCATTTTGCAGTAAATCCTCCTGCTCTTGGACCTACGACCGTTAACGTTGAAATTGCCGGCAAAACATTCTCTGCTTTGGTGGACACTGGGGCCGCTACATCCTGTATTTCCGAAGGCATCCGCCGACGCATACATGTCGTTTTAACTCCAGCACGTGCGCATTTCTTGCGTTTAGGAAATGGAGCTATTTGCCAGTCACTGGGATGTGCAACCCTGTCAGTCCTCATCGCTGGAACTCGCTATGTTATTTTATTTACCGTACTTCCGGACTGCGCAGCCGATGTCATTTTAGGATCAGACTTTCTGGCGTCAACAGACGCCCTAATTGATTGCGCCAGCCGTGAGTTACACCTTAATTCTTTTGACCCTTCTGTCGAGTTAGCAGAGCATCCTGCCGTTAACTTGCGCGCAGTCCAGGACGTGTTCCTGCCTCCGTTATCTGTCATTTTCGCAGCACTTACGACTGACCAACAATTTCCAGTAACCTCCGGCCTTCTCGAACCATCCTTATCCCTCTTCACCAAAAAGGGGATTGCTGTGCCCTTCTCTATTGTCACCATAAAACAAGACAAAGTTCATCTCTACATTACAAATGCTTCTCGCCAACAACAGATTATTCCGCTAGGAAGCCATGTTGCTACGTTAAGGATATTTCAGGAAGACAACATCGCTTCATTGTCAAACGGTGTTTCCTATAGCCCATCCCGCCTTCCTTCCACTCAAGATCCTTCTCACCGCATTAGAAACATGATCGACCCGGACCTCCCAGTCGAACAACAGAAAGCCCTGACCCACCTCCTAGGAACATACGAAACTTTGTTTGACTTCCAGAACAATACCCTTCCGACAACCTCCTTCGTACGTCACACTACTGACACAGCTGACGCCCCTCCAGTAAAAAGTCGACCCTACAGGGTTTCTACTGCAGAGCGTGCCGTCATACAACAACACGTCACAGATATGCTCCAAAAGAAAGTCATCGAACACTCGTCTAGCCCATGGTCCTCCCCTGTGGTACTGGTCAAGAAACAAGACGGATCATGGCGATTCTGTGTAGATTATCGACGCCTCAACAGTGTAACACGAAAGGACGCATATCCCTTGCCCCGAATCGATGACACGCTTGATGCTCTTCAAGGATCCTGCTTCTTTTCTTCCATGGACCTCAGAAGTGGCTACTGGCAAATCCCTGTAGCCAACACCGACAAACCTAAAACGGCATTCATAACTCCTAGTGGTCTCTTCACTTCAATGTTATGCCTTTCGGACTTTGCAATGCCCCAGCAACATTCGAAAGAATGATGGACACCCTCCTTCGTGGTCTCACTTGGAAGGTGTGCTTATGCTATCTTGACGACGTTGTTGTATTTTCGACGACATTCGACGAACACTTGCATCGGCTACGACAGGTTTTGGACTGCTTCACCAGAGCTACATTGCAACTAAATTCAAGCAAGTGCGTATTTGGAGCGAAGCAAATCCAAATTCTTGGCCACCTCGTTAGTTCCGATGGAATACGTCCAGACCCTAGCAAGATCCAGGCTGTTTCTGACTTTCCCGAACCGAAGGGGCTTAAAGAGGTTCGTGCTTTTCTCGGACTTTGTAGCTATTTTTGACGATTCATTCCGGGATTTTCACATATTGCCGAACCTCTGAACATGCTGCTTCGCAGCAACGCTAAATTTGAATGGAGCGCCTTCCCAAGCCAGTGCCTTCCAGTCTCTTAAGTCTGCGCTAACGTCTGTTCCTGTCCTTGGCCACTTCGTCCAGGGTGCCAGCACTGAGTTACGTACAGATGCAAGTGGGCACGGCCTTGGCGCAGTTCTTGCACAAAACGTCCACGGTAAAGAACACGTCGTCGCTTACGCAAGCCGTACACTTACAAAGGCGGAACGCAACTATAATATCACAGAACGTGAATGCCTTGCGGTCGTGTGGGCGATCTCCAAATTTCGCCCCTACCTATATGGTATTCACTTCCGCATTGTCACTGACCATCATGCCCTCTGTTGGCTTGCTACGCTTAAAGACCCATCAGGCCGTCTCGGACGTTGGTCGTTAAAGCTACAGGAATACGACTTTACAGTCATCTATAAATCGGGCAAGCGACACCTAGACGCAGATGGGCTCTCACGATGTCCCCTCCCCGCTGTGTCTGCCCTTCAGCATCCCATACACCACCTAAACACCACAGCCACCCTCGACCAGGTCGACATCGCCGAGGCTCAACAGTCCGATCCCACATTAGAGCCCATCATCCGCTACCTAAAAGGTACGCTCCCCCACCCCGCTCGACGTGTGGAACAGCGCGCACGCCTTTTCACTCTCCTTAACGGAATCCTATATCGACGTAATTACGAACCTCATGGACGCCCATGGCTTCTCGTTGTTCCTAGCAATCTGCAACAAGACGTGCTGAGGACCAACCATGATGACCCTACTGCTGGCCACCTTGGCTTTTCGAAGACGTACTTTAGAGTTCGCGACCGTTTCTTCTGGAATGGGATGCATCGATCCATCAGCAAATACGTACGCGCATGCCATCTCTGCCAGATGAGCAAAAGCCCCACCACCGCACCACCCGGCCCTCTACGACCCATACCGCCACCCGAAACCCCTTTTCGACGGATCGGTATTGACTTTTTGGGACCTTTTCCTGCCTCCGCCACGAAAAACCGCTGGATAATTGTGGCCATAGATCATCTGACTCGTTATGCAGAAACGAAAGCTGTGCCCACCGCAAGTGCACAAGAAGTGGCCGACTTCTTTCTCCACTTTATTGTTCTACGCCATGGCGCTCCACAGATTATCGTCAGTGACCGGGGCACCCCGTTCCTTTCCAAGGTTCTCGCGGAGGTTCTTCACCTGGCTACCACTATTCACAACATAACGAGCGCCTACCATCCTCAATCTAACGGACTGACGGAGCGTCTAAACCACACATTAGCTACCATGCTTTCAATGTACGTTACCGAGAGCCACACCAACTGGGACACGGTCTTACCATTCGTCACTTACGCGTACAATACTGCACGCCAGGCTACCACAGGATTCTCACCATATTACCTTTTCTACGCCCGTGATCCCCTGACAACTTTGGACACAATTTTGCCGTGTGCACCCGACCTCTCCCAGGATGCCTACACTTCAGATGTCAGTGGTCGAGCTGAAGATGCCCGTCGAATCGCCCACTTTCAGACTCTAAGATCAGAGCACCACCATCAACTCCGTCATGCAGAGGAGCCATCCTAACGTCTCGTACAACATCGGTGACGAGATTTTACTGGCAACCCCTCTCCGCCAACTGGGCCGATCGGCGAAACTAATGCGCAAGTTTGTCGGACCATATCGGGTAGTCCGCCGCCTTTCTGCAACCAACTACGAGGTCGTCCCAGTCCAGCCTCCCCGTGACCATCGCTCCAGGTCCACGGACATTGTCCATGTGGCCCGTATGAAGCGCTACTATCGCCAAACATAAACCCTAACAACCAACACCAACGTGCCGGATGACCGGCACTCCAGCCCGCCGGGGGTATTGTGAGGAAGATAAAGGAGAAGTGTCGGCACGGGAGCAAGGCTCGCGGCTGGTCGACCGAGGGATATTTGGACTGCACTCAACCGGCGGAACCGCTTCCTTTTGGCCATTCATTACCATTGTAATACTCTCATTAAACACCCTCACAATATATACGAGGGGGGACCCAAAAGAAACCGAACTAAATTTTTTGCACTTATTTATTCCCATTTCAAGTACAAACGTTCAATCTCCTTCAAAGTACTGTCCACTTGCACTAATACACTTGTCTAATCTTTTAATCCATGTGTCGAAACATTGTTTAAATTCATCTTTTGTGATGCTTGACAGCGCCTCCGTCGTTTTTTTCTTCACCTCAGCAACGTCAGCAAAACGCTTTCCTTTCATTTCTCTTTTCATTCTAGGAAACAAAAAAAAGTCGCACGGGGCAAGGTCGGGTGTACGCCGTTTTTAACAGTTCAATAGTTTCTGTTCCACTTTTTCCGAGCAAAAAACAGAATTTAACCGCCGCACGCTGTTCACAGAAATCAGACATTGCAAAAACGACGCCCACACGAAACACTTGTCACTATAAACCCAGCCGCAACTAGTCCTAACCTTCTTCGAGGACGGAATTAGGCCTAATGACTCAGCAATGTTCGCTCTATCAACTCCTGGCGGCAAAACGCGGTACTGCAAAAGCTCTGCTTAAAAAAGTATTAGTTCGGTTTCTTTTGGGTCCCCCTCGTATATATATATATATATATATAGTGGGCATGGTGGCATAGGAGCCCAGGGGCCGAAGGCGTATATATAACGAAGTGAAAAACTCATATAGTGTCCTAAGCGGTCCTTCCGCTGTAAAACAAACCGGAAAAATCGGCGCCTGATATAGAATTCTCAAACTTTTATCGAGTGTGCACTGAGCAAATAAGTTTTACCCTGTGACATTTCCAGATGTAGTTCTCTTCCTGTAGAAAATAAGAGCAAAGCTGTGCGAAGAAACCGAAGCGATAGCTGTAGTACGGTCGCGCAATGCGGGTGAAACGGTGCGTACGAGGTTAATTTTCATAGCCGTCGTGGTTGGCGTCATGGATGCAACTGACGACATGACCGCTCGGTGATCCGTGAAGTACGTGGGTAAGCGTGGTGGAAGTTTTTAAAACAATCCAATATTACGCATAGCAATGGATACTGCTCAAGTGGGATTTCGCATTACGCGAGTAATGTTTGAAAACAAAACTTTCAAGCAGACGACACGAAGATTCTTCCTTCGTTGCGCCACTCTTGGCGGTACGCTAGAGCTTCCCCTTCGCTCTCTTCACGCGGTACGGCCGACGGGATGTCCCTGCTTCCCTCTCCTCGTGCAAGAGGGGAGCAAAAAATATTTTTACATTCTTCGCGACCGCGGCGACGACAACAGACCAGGACAAAATATCTGCAAAGTGCCACCTATAAAGATTTTGTTTTAAAAAGTCAAGGTTGGGCGGGTTCGCAGACGACCAAGTTATCGACACTATTTACTCTGGCGCCATCTCCCGATAGGCGCAACAAGCAGACAACAAAGTGCATCGTCTGCTCGCTGCTCCTATCGGGAGATGGCGTCACAAGTAAATAGTGCCGCTGATTTGGGTCGTCTTAAACGTGCCAAACTTGACTTTTCCACATATAGTTTGCTCTCATTTTTTTCTTTTGCAGGAAGAAAATTGTGCTTTGCAATGTCTCACGGTAAAACCGACCCGCTCAGTGAACATTTAGTGATGATTTCAGCATTCTATGGGCATGCACCGATTTTTCCGGCTCGCTTTTTTAGCGGAAAATCCGCTTGGGACACCATCTATATTTATCCTCGCCGTGCAGAGCGAAGTTATATCATTCGAGTCTACGTGGCACTAGAACTACTAAATAAACTCCGGTTAGGGTATTGGTACTTCATTGCTAGAATATCTTGTGGGCGCAGCCGTTTTGATGCTTCTTGCAGAGTGGGCGCAATTGGCAATAGTTAAGATGTAAAACCAAGGTATATGTATATGGTAGCGAAGCTTCTATAGAAGCCCATAGGCGCAAAGATGGCTGCTCATAGGGCGTAGTGCCATCTGTGAGATACGCGGCATTGTCATTAGTCATGCTCGTCTGTGACGTACAGGAAGTGACGCTTTATTAAAGAGAAACACGATATGACGCAATTTCCTCACGATTTTGACGTCACGATTGTTTTTGGCGCGCAATTTAAATAATTTTCGCCGGTGGCGCGAAATTTAAATGATTTTTTTAGATGTTCTACATGCCTGCGCAAGTACCGTCCTTCATATCTTGCCTCACGCGTCGAAGCCTTGTTTGTATCAATCACTCCCATGTAATCCTGTAATCCCTCTTACAAAAGAACCAGTTTTTTTATCAGTTCCGGGAACCACCAATAAGTTACTATCTTTTTCAACTAAGCAGTGTGTTACAGGACGACTATGAAGGCATGCTTATTATTGTAACAATTGCTTGTTTGCCAAGGAAGACAAAAAGGCACAAGCTTGGTTTACACCGTTTATTATATACGAACTTACAACACCACCACTGAACACTTAAAGAAAGATATTCCGTTAAAAACATAGTGAAATGAGGTTTGGACAACTCTATGTACGCACTTTATACTCTCAACAGGAGGCACGTTTACGCATTTATCTTGCACTATTCACGTTGAGAGCTCGTAACTAGATTTAACAATATCAATCACAGGTATAAGTGCGGGGCTATGCATGTCTTTGCATTTAATTGTCCACTTTAATTAATGCTTCAAGATATTGAAAATTGAGACCTTTCGTTATAGTACATGCGCTCGCCACAAATATATTGTGCTCCACAGCTTGGCTGTCTATGTGAGCGTTAGTACGCAAGAAACTGCCACAAATTGACAGGAAAAAAAACATAAGGAAAAGGTTATTAATTCGCACTGTTGCAAATTCTTAGCACCATAGTGACTCACTGATTTACCTTTCATCGCAGTTTGATATACTTTTGTATACCTCAGACAACCAAACATTAATCCAGGTTTATGTTCCAAAACGTCACACTGCACAAGTAAACATCGAGGTCAACGCTTGTTCTCACACACTCTTCGATCATGCACAGGGTGTGTAGGGTGTCTACCAACCTGGAAAACCTAAAATTCTCAAGTAATGCGGATTATATTGAAAGGAGAGTGTAATATAAAGGAAACCATAAAAAAGTTCCTAGTCAGTAAGAATGGTAAGCGAAAGTGGAACGGCAACGTGCAACGAAGCTCGATGATTGCACAAGGATTGCACGTTGGTGCCGCTGCACTGAATAACGTTGCTTGACACGTCACAAGGCAGCGCAGGCCACTAAGCACTCCCTGAACCGAAGCAAAGGTAAACATTTTATCGAAATAGTCAGGAAAACCTTGGGAAAATTGGGGCATTTCGAATAAGTGATTTGGTAGACACCCGGTCCCATCCTTCAAGTGAGCGACGTCATCTAGCACTACACAGCGGGGGTCGAATGAATCTAACATATTTTAAATCGAATGAAAAAATCAGTTTTGTATGCTGTGACACTGAAATGTTGATACTGATTCATGAAAAACTCAAGTTCATCGAGCTGAACCTATACGTTAATTGCAGTGTCTGAACATGCGAAACGGACTTTTACACTTTATTTAAAGTATGCTAGATTCATTTGGTCATCGCTGTAGACAGTTTCGGCAAGCGTGTGATAATTTAAAGGTATGTACTCGCACAACCCGGTATGCTAGCGCGAGCATTGAATGCAGCATATAAGACAAACCAAAGGCACTTCCTGTGGGCATAACACAAGTGTTGTCTCATCTGCACAGCCTCTGTACTTGATGCTTGGTTTTGCCTCTCACAGCTGCATCAAGGAGCTCAATATTCTTTTTACGGGCAAACCAATGAAACCTCACACTTGCAAACAAAGCAAATAAATCATCATAGACATCCTCACTGCAGAGAGTCAGCAGCTTTTCGACCTTCTCATGAAGAGTGATACAAAACGCCTTCCCAACGCCTTCTCTTTTAAAACAAGACTGTCAACCGACGCCACAAAAACCTTCTCACAAGCTTGAACGAAGGAAACAAAGCAAGGTGAAGGGACGGAGAGGCTTCCAAAGTCTCCTTCAGCCGTTCCTTTCACACTCAAATACAACAACACTTGGCTCTCATCAGAAAAAATGGCATTCTTGATTTGCAATTCACATTGCTGAGACACGTTTTGACATGTATGAAACTTGACAAACCTTGTTACCAGCCATCCAGCAAAGTAACCCATGTTGTTAAGTGATAATAAAGAGGGATAACTACAGGATGTGAGCTTAGCTGCACATTGTGGAAGTGAGCTTCCTAGACTAAGTGAATGTGAGGGAGCTGAGAGACCAACCGGAAGAGCCGCTTAAAGAGTTGCCATGTCCTCTTCGCAGTTGCTCTTGTCAGACAGTTTAAACAAGTTGCTAACTAGGAGATGCTTAAAGGCCGCCTGAAAGTGCCGGCAAGAGGAATCGGCGTTCGCACCAGACTTTGACCTTATTACGGAGAATGTGTTTTCGCGTGCATCTTGGTTGAGATGGCGAGTCAGAAGGTATCTGAAACCATACTCAGATGTCAGGTGCTCACAAACCAGCGTTACAGACTGAATGGTCAAGGAGAAACCGCGAATGCAAGCAGGCTGCCGTGGGCACCCAAGAACGTTAAGGCTTTCAAACATAAGGAGGCATTCTTTCAGAAACTCTTTGTTAACAGAGCCTTCGTGCATTGCAGACACATATGCACTCTTCCCGCGTTTCTGTGAGCTGTTCAAGCTATCAAAAAGACGATCCATTTTTTCAATAAACCGGGCCGTGTGGATAGTTTCAACTGGCAGTTGCTGGAAAGTTACCATGGCAAACATTGCAGCAGCACAGTGATTACTAAATATTTGCGGTGCTAGCTTCACTGACATCATGGAGGCAAAAGTCAAATTAAAATGCTTTTCACTGAGCCTTGGCATGGATCGGATTTCAAGCTGTTTGTCTTTTTCGTAGGCTTCCCTGAGGAAAGAGATTCTCAATGCGTGGTCCCCAACTTGAAAATTTTACTTGAAGAACATATTTTGTAAGCACTTCAGCAGATGCAGAACATCAAATAGAAAAAATGGCTTGTCATTCACAGTCATGTATGGCTTTTCAGGGGTAACAAGGCCATTAAAAAGAGCAACATTTTGATTCCCTTGGTCACATACGACAGCTACTGGCTCCAGGCCGGCTTTCATAAGCAAATTGTGGCACTGGAAAAGGAGGTCTCGCAAAATGTTGGCAGGTGTTCCCCCATGGGCAAAAAATAGCCAAGTGGCTGCTTCCATGGTGTGCGTATGCCTTTAGCCATAAACACAAGAGCTTTGTTTGCGAGGTTATGGCCTCTTCCAGTGTTACTTTCTTTGAGCCCTTCAAACCTGTTAACAGAGGGGTTGTACGAGACTTCTTTCGTGACGTGCATCTCGTCAAAGACAATGATAGATGGCTTGTCTTCTGGTGAAAAAGAAGCTGCACGTCTTTTGACAAGTTCGGAAACTTCTGGGTAAAAACCAACCCTCAGGGGAACACGCTGAAGCAAAAGCTGTAACGATCTAACGGATGGGAGCTTGAACAATTGCCTACAGTACCGGTAACCCTTAGTGCTGTGAAAGTACAAGCCCAAGGCAAAGGCTTTGTTCTGGCTTCACCACCCCCTGCCGAACCTGCTTTCATTAAACATCTTCAGCTGAGCTTCCACAAGGGCAGCAACGGCTGGAGACACAGGGCTACGTACACTTTCAACTATCTCAGTGACAGTCAGCATATGACGCCGTCGCTGCAGTCGTTGCTGGAGTCTCTTGTTGTGTTTCCGAAGCTGTCGAAGTTTGGCGCTCAACACGTCCATCTTCCCGTTGCCCTCGGTGCGGGTGGCACAGGACCCTGCAAGGGAAAAGCAAAAGCAATTATGAAACGTTTCGAGAAACAATTAAAGAAACAATGTGCCTCCACTGTAGAAAATGTGGAAGTACAAGTAAACTTTGTGCATCATGACAGATACCTACGTTGGTGAGAAACTGCAGAAGTCGAAGTCACCGACGCATCATAATCGGTAGGGGAAGGTTCGGGCGCCCACACATCGTTTCCTCCAGACGGCAGACCATGTCCATCCATCGCGCAAGGCATCGCGTATGTGTGATCCACTACAAAAAACAAAACAAACGAAACAAGGTGACAGAGTGGTTGCAAAAAGCTGAACCAGCTATAGCTGTTCAAGTACTACGCAACGAAGTAATCTTCAAAGACTGTCCTAAACAATGCACACTATCAAAACTTACCATGAACTCTGGTTGAAGGGCTAGTCTTCGTGCTAGAGGTAAGAGCCGTGAGACTGCTCCCCACATCTGCAAAGCAATGACGAGGAAAATAAACAAATCTGTCAGAAACATCAGTCATTCTATTGTTTCAGGATATTTCTGCGGCATGTGACAAGCTAGAATACAAACATGGTCACAGATGTTTTGCATGTTTCCCAAGAAAGCACAAGTACTGGGACAACACTCTGTCATAGAAAGGACAGCTACTACGCGACAGTCCGAAATACGAGCGTGATTCAATAAATAAGGTGAATTTTTTTGTATAAGGACTTCTAATACAAATAGAAGCTTACTTTTTTGTTATTTTTATTGTTTTACATGTTTCCACATGGATTTATTCTCTTATGCAGATTACAAAAAAAGGAAAACTGTGAAAATTTTACCGAGTAACAAAGATGAACAAAAGATGGCTGACCAAGAAGCATGCTCCAGGATTGAACAGCAGTCAGTTATCAAGTTTTTGGTTTCTGAAGGGTGCAAACCCGTTGAAATTCATAGGAGAATGTCAACCGTGTATGGTGCCACATGTTTCAGCCAAAAAAAAATGTCTACAAGTGGGCTAAATTGTTTAAAGAAGGACGGAGCAGTGTTGAAGGTGAAGACAGGCCTGGGAGGCCTACAGAAGTGTGATCTCCTGAGGTGATCGATTTTTTTACGCTGAGGGAATACGAAAGCTGTGCACAGATGGGAAAAGTGTGTGACAATGCTCGAAGACTACGTAGAAAAAAAAAGTAAGCTTCTATCTGTATTAGAAGTCCTTATACAAAAAATTCACCTTATTTATTGAATCACCGTCGTATATAAGAAACATGGCCTGCAACACTTCTCCGCCAATATGCAATTGCTTTTACTTTGTTTCGTAGTGCGGTGCGTGTGGCACTGTGATAATGTGGGCCCACCGGTGGTACTGCTGCTGGCCAGTGTGGGCTTGCCCTCGCTGATCAATTGGCCAGGGCTGCTGCTCTGGACAGCATCTCCGGCACCTATGCAAAATTAAGCACACACGTTATGTACACTGAAACAGTTCCCTGTATCTGCATGGGAAATACCTTCTGAATAAGCTTACCTTCTCAGTAAAAATGAAAACTAGATTTCGTGCTCACCTTCACTGGTAAAATATGCTGGTATTGCATCACGACGCAGCCTTCCTCGATAAAAAAATGCAGAGGGATTGAAGTGCCTGGTACCGCCCGTTCCCGCAGCTGCTGTGGTGTCTTGTTCTGTAGGCTTGTGTTCCGGTAGAATTGACGAATTGAACCCAGACCCTCCGCCTGAATGCGAAGCAGTGTATTACTTTACATAACCTGGTCTCAAGTGGACATTTAAGAAAGAAACAAGATTATACAATAATGTTAGCGATAAACTAGAGACATCATTGTACTTGGTCTCCCGTCTGGGTCCAGCGAACGCCATGAGCGCGGATCACACCTCTGTGCCCGTGAGGTTAGATAGGCTCACAACGCAGACGATAACATTACTAGATTCCCGAGCACGACATCTACAGCAAGTAGACCTGATAGTCGCCAGCATGTTGGAGGGACGACACCAAACACATTCAAGCAGAAAGGATGTTTTAGTGTTATTCACACCATAATATGAAAGTTCGTTAAAACTGAATGTTCAGTCATTGTTTCTTATTAGGTTTTTGGGGTCACGCAGCCGCTCAGCAGAGGTCAAGCAAAGCCGTCACTAATATCTGAAATCAGTTTCGTCTCGTGCAGCTTGGAACGAAGACTGGGCCCAAAAAATCTCGATCAACGTGTGCCTATTACTAAATGAGCATGCATGAGGGCCCATCGAAGAGGTCAAGAGCTTACCAGACATCACCGGACAACGGACACAGGACAACACACATAGTTGCAGCGGACACAGCTGCTACAAGTTTCACTTTGCAGAGTCCACAGGAAAACGATGGAGTGTGATGCCAGCGGTGCAGTCATCACTTGGGCATTGTGCAACCAAGCAGCGTCTCTTTACATGGGGCTGGCTCATCGTCCCGATGAACGGAGCCTTGAACGCGCCCGGCGGGCGCTCGACGACAAGACCCGGAGAGCGGCGAAATAGGCTTAAACCAGTACAAACCGTTCTGCACTCGGATATGTAAAAACACTTGAGACCACGAATTCGTTAAACGATTGCAAAATGAAAGTTTGACGGGAGCTACAGAAATGCAGGCACACTGGCAAACGCAAACAATGCAAACAATGCGCCTCGTATCAGGACTGCGAACTTCTGCCAACGGCGAAACATAGCGGCGTTGTGGATGTCGCAACGAGTATGCACCATAGAGTTATTACAATAAACGCTAGAGGCTCAGCTGGCGCTAGTGTGCTGTTGCATTTTGAAGCAGACAGCAAGCAGTCTAAATTTGACTTCCGGTAATGTATTCCTATGGGAAAAAGCGAGTGCGTTTTCTCTCTGCGCTCGATTATAAGAGCAAATATCACGAATAATTTGTACATACTAGGCACATTGGAACATTTCTCAGTCACGCAGACGAAATAAATGGTCAGTTATGGCGTTTTTCTTTCAAATTCATCGCATTAAAAACGGTGCTAAAACGGCTTCGTACGTGTATTTTTGTGCACTGTCGGACACTATTAGCGCGAACACGGCGTCGACGCTTTCCAACATGGGGGATATACGTGCCAAACGAACGAAGGACATGTGGAAAACCGAGAGAGACGGCAAGAACTACGCAGTAACACTGGATAAGTAACTCCTTGTGCTTGCAGACGGTCGAAATAAATTGAAAGTCACGTAATATAGTCAGATTAGCAATAAATAAGTACTGCGAAGATGCTTGTTCTGGGTTCAAATGGTTCAAATCATCACCCGCACGCTCCAAATCTTTGCAAATAAGGGGAGCCAGAGAGCAGGTACCCGATAAAAACTGCCCGACATGGGAAATAATAAAAAGACATACCTTTCGTAGCTCACGTGCTTTATTTTTTGCGTTCGAATGTTTCTTTAGCCGATCATAAAGATGCACGACGGAGTCATTTTCATCCAATGACAGGACGGGCATATTAGCAATATATAAGCACCACCGAAATGCTAGCGAACCTGAACACACAGTACATTCCTTTCGATCGTTAGTTTGCTTAGAACCTTCGCTCGTTTTCACATACCTTCCTTGAAACAGGGGTTTGGGCCTGAAATAGAGCGAAGTTTAACATCGCTCAGTGGTAAAGATAAATGCTGTAACTAAAGCAATTACACTTTCACAATACCAATAAAGGTACATACTATCCGTTACAACCGATATGACAAAAGTTATTCATGTTATTTTCCGGCGAAGAGACAGAATTCACGCGCGTTTTCCCATAGGAATACACTGGGAGGCTGGAAATGTAGACTGCATGCTGTCTGCTTCAATTTGCAACCGGAAGTCCCGTAGACACTAGCGCCAGCTGAGCCTCTAGCGTTTATTGTAATAACTCTATGGTATGCACAACTTAATACATATTAAACATAGCCTAAAAACTTCAAACAACTGAACATGCCTAAACTAAGTTATTATGAATAAATACTACTTTGATTTAAAGTAAACTATATTAAACACCGAAAATGTGTCTTTAATATTTTATCAGCTTAGTGTTTGGCCGCGCAAAACACAGCCGCGCTGCGGTAGCGCGGCCTCCACGGTGATGACGCTGACGATTGGTTTTGGGCCGCTTTTTTGCTCCACTTTCGTGACCTATATGAATTGACCTTGGTAAAACTACGACTTTTGAGCTTTAGATACGATGTGTGGGAGCTCAGGCGATATCGTTTTTCTTTGTTACGAACTGGTTTGACTTTCCAGAAGGACACAAAAAGGTTCACTTTGATTTCAAATAAAGCTTCAGATAATTGGTGGCGATAATTTTAAGCACGAATATGGCGGAAGTGTGGTCACTCTGGAGTGAATAGCTTATTTAGTGAGTCTAGTGACACCCTATATAACGGACACATATTACTTTTAAAAGACGGGATATATTTTTTTTCCTAAGTAAGCTACTACAATCACAAACTCAAATAGGCATATGACAGTTCAGATCCTTGTTGTACTTACTTAAATAGCTGTTTCCAAAAACCTATAAAATAATCGACACTGTTCGCGGATGTTTGGTAAATCGATCAAGTCATCAGCACACCATTCGGTCACAGACATGTTATTCCAGTCATTTGATAGTGGGGCTCTGTGCCCCGCATCACGTCCCACTAGAGCGAAAAGCAGCAACAAACGACAGCGACACAGGACAAGGAGTGACAAACGACACCGACATACAGCCTCTTCGTAGGAGTCCGTCGTTCCACCTTGCCGACACGACGCAGAACACGGGGGCAAGGAAGCTTGTTCCCTAGTGGGACGATAGTTGCCAACAAAACACTTAAAAATGCCCATACAAACAGTATCGGGCGACGCGGTTTTCGTGTTCGGCTTTCTCGGCAGAAAACGCGCCGAAAAACATGGTGGAAAGTAGAGAGGATTTCTTTCTTTCTTCATTAAAGCTTCCGCTTCGCCTTCATTTGCCGTTGGCGATCTTCTACGAACTGTCGTGAGTTTTGAGCCGAAATTCTTTCCCGAACTAGAATTTTTGAATCGTTCCTGGTTCGGGTTGTTCGATGCATTCGAGGTGAATGCCCCGAAATTGCACGCCGATTTCGAGCATGTTTATGTACAAATAAACAAACACAAACGTTTTATATCTTTTTTTGAGGGAAAAGGGGGGGGGAGGGATATGGCATTCTGGTTATTACGGAGCATAATGACATGTCTCCTGCCTGCCGGTGTGGATTGCGCAAACGTCGTGTCCCACCTCGTTGTGAGCGGTCTTACTTTGTTCCGTCCTCGAACGTCGGCGTTTCCTTCGTAGGCATCGGCGTCTTGAGGCGCCACGTCGCGCACCAGGTTCTCACGAGCAAAACCAGTCACAAAATATTCTCTTTCGTGACACGACCGCGAGCGAGCAAGCCATAAGCACTACAAGCCGCCACGGGAAGGGATGGAGTAGGAAGCCCAGGTGGCCACCAGGGCCTTCTCCCAATGCCGAGTGGCTGAATAAAACACGGGAGGAACAAAAGAAGGTGGTTGGAAAGGGGGCAGCAGAGGGTGCAAGCGGGTGAGGAGGATAAGTTTGTTTCCGAGAGATGTTCCTTGGCGGGACTGCTCGCGGCGCTTCAAGACGGACGAAAACAAGGAAATGACTTGTACTATTTCAGCCTGTTAGTGCTTTTAAAGGGCAACTCCGGCCAAAACTCAAAATGAAATAAATTACTGGTATCTCTGTAGTGACACAAAATACGACCCCAGTCAAAATATTACGTCCGTGAGACGCCGCATTCTCAGCTTATGCCGATAATAAAAATGTGACCCGCCGCGAGCCGCTGCTCCTTAGCGGGCGGCCAGCGGGTTGCCGATCGCTAAAGCAACATTGGGCCGTGACGTCAGTATCGTTCTCTTTTCTTTCCTCCGGTCCGGCCGTTGCGCGGAGTGCGCTTCTTTGAGCCGCTACAACCGCTACTTCGGCTGGTGATTGGCGTGTTTGGCCGGTGCTTTTATCTGTAGCCCGTGTAGCTTCGGTATAGCCTTTTGTTTATTTGCTTGTGAGGACTCCAAGACTCGTTTTAGCGAGCAACTCGGTGCGCCCAAGACTGCCCAGCTCTTCCTCGAAAGATTCCGAGTGCAACTTGTAGCGCTGTGGGCTGCTCAAACAAACCGCTGCGCAACACGGAGGTGCTTCTTCACAAGTTTCCAACGGACCGGAAATTGGAAAAGGTGTGGGTGAACGCTGTTCGACGAGTGGACTTTGGACTTCGGCTTTTACGCGCCCGAGGATAAAAGAACGAAAAAACAGACGTGTACAGCCCAGCACACGTGTGTTCGGGCGCCGCGGCCCGCGCCGGAGAGCCTCAAAGCTTCGTGTCTGGGACTGACTCGCAGCGCGAAAGCGAGAGGGCCCCCAGTACTGTACATCACTGGCAGCGCGGCGTAGAGCAACGCCGCTCCATCCACGGAGCCCCGATGACAATTTAGGCCTAGCGACGAATACGGAAGACCGCACACACGGCGACAGCCGCCGAGTACGGCACCGTACGAGTT
The DNA here is from genome assembly GCA_037355805.1 of Ixodes ricinus. Lineage (NCBI taxonomy): Eukaryota > Metazoa > Arthropoda > Arachnida > Ixodida > Ixodidae > Ixodes > Ixodes ricinus. The sequence continues at coordinate 37,875 of JAZHYW010022455.1, forward strand.
CACGGGTTTTCCAGTCGCTAGCTTTTGGGTATATGCACTAACTCTTGCTACATATGCTGGATAACTACCACATATACTGAATTAAAACAAAATCAGCTTACCTCCTATCTTTAGACGGCTAGCGCAACAGAGGTAGGTGCCGCTCGGCCTGCGTACTCGTTGAACGAGAACGATCCTGACGTCACGTTCACATAGCGGCTGATTTCCAGTGTTGCCGGGGCCTCGAGCGGCCAGTTTCGGGTTTGTTGGCCGCGCCCCAAACAAAACTTTGAGGCGTCGATATCTTTAAAACTACGCACAATAACGAGAAAAAAATTACACCTTGCAATTCAATGACGCTGACCGCACTAAAAACAGTCATAATCCCAAAATCGAAAGTATGGACCGGAGTTGCCCTTTAAACATTTAGAAAGTGGAGAGACATAAGGGGACGATACAGATAATGGACGATACAGATCGTCCCTTATCTGTCTCTACTTTTAAAAGTTTAATAACTTGACCATCGTCGATCGTTCGTCGTCGCTTGTCGGTGTTTGTCGGGAGTGTTTGTCGTTACACTGGGACAGCGTCAGCGACACGGAACGTTATGGTGTCGCCGTAAATAATCGGTTTTTTGTCGCTCTAGTGGGACGAGGCTATGCGAATCCTTTCACGTGTCCGCGAGACATGTTTTTCAAGCGTTCGTCTGGTGTGCACTGGTCCATAACGGCAGTTTCCGGCGCCTTCGAATTTCATGGTCTATCGACTTTCACGCTCTGGTTCTCGTTGACCCACGTCCGAGATTGAAAATCAAAGAACCCGAGAGCTTTCGTTAGAAACCAAGTAGCGCACGTGTTCACAGTTTCAACGAGCTTGGGATAATCCCCCCACGACCGCAATTGAAGCATGCCCCACTCAAAACACATACTTACTTCAAGCACACGGTGTGCGTTGAATAGGGAGGGGTATATGCCAAATTCAGTCGTTGTAAACAGCCTGAAACACAGCGCGGAGACAGCCGTCTTTGTTATCTTGGCGCTTCCGGTGTCTCGGTGCGTCGGCGGCAGCCCTCTTTCTCTGCGCAGCGGGAAAGCATCACAGCGCAATGCGCACACGTTCTCTCGAAGTAGCGGGCTGTTCCGACCGCTAGGGGCGGATTTGGTGCTGTAGGCGGGCTGTTTAATGCAAATGAGTGGAGTAGAATGCATTCGTGCCTCCAGCGACCTATAGAGGTCGCCACTGTCAGGTGAATGTGGCTGCCTAAAACAATATAATACAATCTTTATTGGCAACGTCCTTGAATGTATAGGCCTTTCATCTCAATATTTCTTAACCTTAAGAATATCTTAGGGATATAAGGATATCTTAAGAAAATTGAATGAATGCAGACATGAGACCGAGCATAGTGTATATAGTATCTTTAAATTCATCAATAGATAAATCAAGCGAATGTTCGTACCGCGAAAACGATTCCCCCATATAATCAAAAGCAACTCTTTTGAATTTGTTATGAAGAGAGAGCACGATGCTTTAAAGAAACATACATAGTGACTCGTTGTGCGACTATATTTGGCTTCTTCTTTAACACGCAGTATAGGGGACTGCGGTGGGTGCGCTGCTGCGTTGCTTTGAGAAGCCTCGTACAAAATGTCCCGCAAAAACGGCAAAAATCCGTAGTCATCATATATATAATTTGTGCTTCTTAATACCCCACTTTCACTTAGCCACTGTCACTTATACAAATTCGCGCTGTCATAAATATTTGGCCTCTCAACCCTGGTGCGTCTTAGAGTCATCTACATACTCAATGTGCGGTAGTGCTAACGCTGATTCCTTTCCTCACACGTGTCCGACACTCCGACGGTGCGAATAGTCAGAACGTGTTATAAGACCAAGTGCAGAAGTTGTGCAGATAATGATGGCATGCAGTTAAGTAGCAAAGATAAGCATCGAACGACACTTCACAGAGCAAGCCAAAAAATCGCGGTAAAACGCGACGAAAAACACGAATACAACGCCTTCGCGAAGGCGTGGAGGAGAGAGGAGCGGCGAGTCGAAGCCACCTTATGGCGGCCGCCTCACGTGATTCCAAAATGGCAGCGCCCATGCGACGGAGGGTGAAAAGGTATATACAGATAAAGCCCACATAAACCAAAGGTTGCTTGTACGTGAGACGCAAAAGGACTTCTTTTTATTGCGCAGTCAACGTAAACATCAAAGCACACTTATTTTATTATACGAGCGGTGATCCATTAGTGTTACCTCTTAGGCTGTAACCTTTCTTTTAAATTTTATTCACTGATGTTTCCTTTAAATTAAAATTTAAAATCCCTTCTTTCCTAAGCGCACATAATTTTCATTATATTGTCTCCACCGGCGGCGATCATTTCCGCTACCGGTCCGTTACTCTCCGCATGCCGTCGTAGAAGATCGAGGGATTCTGTTGACGAGATCAACGCATGGCTGGAGGAGCTTCAGTTCCAAGATGGTTTACCTCATTCCCCTTACAGAGAGAACCTCGCGCCATCAGACAATTGGCTGATTTACAGATTGAAAGAACACCCGAAGAGTACACGGGTGGCGTCCGACGAGGTTATCGATGCGGTGCACCATTGGTGTCGTCAACAGCAGCCCTGAATCATCTACGACGGTACGCGGAGACTGGTGACGCGGTAGCGGAAGGGCATCGCCGCTGCTGGGGACTATACTGAAAAGTGATGTGCTCCTGGGAAAAATAAATTCCAAACTGTCATGAGAATGTAACATCTCTAAATTCCATCCCTGAATAAAAAAGTTACAGACTCAAAATTATTAATCACCCCTCGTAGATTATAGTCAGTGCCGTGCCAAGCGCCATCTCAACGCACAACGCTCGTGCTCCAGCAGGCAAGAATTGGATTCGAAATGATTTGTCTCGAATATTATTCAATACGTTTCAAACCTGCTGAGATATGTTGGCGCAGGCGAGCTTCAAGAGGCTTTACCTCTTTCGGAGAAGCGATGGGAAAGCTGCGGTAGTGATGAACGCTGATGAACGCACAACGACTGGTTCGCTTAGTAGCTTGGGTTGCGTTCAGAGCGGCCTTGGCAACATGCTGATACGACAGTGATCATACCAGAAACCACACCGGGACAACTGTTCCGCCGCGCTTACCGCCGACGACACGTAATCACGGAAGCCACAAGGGACAAGAAGACATAACGAAAGGACACTTTCCGTTCGGTTTAGCGTCTTCTGTCCAAATGCCTTCCGCTTCGGTGGAGTCATGAATTCTCTTAGTAAAGTATTTTCTCAGTCCTGCCCCCGCTTTTCAGCCCATTAACCTCCTCACCACGAAACGACACAGGCATGCGCACACACAAGCAACCTTTTTGCGAATGAGACCTCCGCCGTTAACTCACTATGGTTTGAGTTGCTCCGTCTCTTTAATCTAGGCTCTTTATTCCTAAAGCGCCGTTCACACGCTTGCAACCGAGAAGAAGCGAAAGAGACGAGACCGGGTTTTAAGCCTTTTGCGACGGCGTAGGACTTGCTCCGCAGCTGCGCATCCTGTTCTACGCCGTCGTAAGACGCCGTCGCAGAGCTTTCTCTTTTTCAAACGTGGCCAGGCTCAACTCGAAACGTCGAAAATCAAGCCTCTGCTGCTGCCCAGAATGTTTTCTAGGTTAATCTTGTCCAGAAAGCCTAGATTTAAGAGAGGGCGCAACTCAAACAACGGAGAAGGTTTGCAATTTCAGGAGACACTTTCCCGCTAAATGAAGCAGCTAATGCCCGAATGTAGTCTGAGTATATTCGTGTGTGCATGAGGGCGTGCATCTGTGTGCACATGCGTGTGTGAATGCGTGTGCATGCGCGCGCGCATCCGTGTGTGCATTCGTGTGTGCATCCATGTGTGCTTCACTGTGTGCAGCCGAGTGTAGAGCGTCTTGGTTGTCGCAACAGTTCACTTGCCAGACACGGCAAGAAACCGGAAATGTTTTATTGTCTCTTTTGCACCAGAGGCCCCTGACGCGTTGATCGACTTCCGACGAATACCGTTAGCAGATGCAATTTCTCCGCTCTGAATCCACACCGGGAGCGCAGTGCTTTCGCAAAAGTATCTGCCGCTCAAAATGCAGCGGGACGTAAGATAATCAACTTTTTTTTTCTAATAGAAGAAAAAAGAGGAACTGCAGAAGTCTTCGCCCTCTAGCGGGAGAAGTGTGATTGAGAGCGCAGTGCTCCGGAAAGAACGACTCCTTGCGCGTGGCCGGGTTACCCATGAGACTGATAAGGCTCCGACCGGAAATGAAAAGAAGGTCGACTTCCGGTCTCGCTGCCTCTCGGAGGAGAATCTCGATTCGGAACAGGTCTCGCCCCTCTAGGTAGGTCGTGAACTCTGGGTCACGCTGATTGGTAGTCGGAGCGAAGGACCTGGGCTGTGAAAATACCCGACGGTGTGGCACTTGAAAATCATTTGTTGAGAAACATCTGCCTTAAAGGGGCCCTGCAACAACTTTTTGACTGGTTTTTATTTTGTACCGAACCTGAGCGCACTGAACGTAGTAACTTAATGAAACTTTTCTTTTCTAAAATTTCACGTTATTTTAAAAGTTATAGGCAAATTAGAATTACAAAAACAAGCAAAAAGTAACCTCTTTCATGACGTCGTAGGTCTTGGCTTGAGTGGCCGTGAACTAGAGGAGGGGTAGTGAGCTCATCGAGCGTTCACGGCTGCCGCACTCCGTGTCGACGGCTCGAGAGGGCGCCACTAAAGCATATGTTGGATAGGCTGTATGAAGCTGGCGGCCAGGGCGGCTCGCAATGCATTCGCTGCGCGATTAAAGACTATTTCGGCATAACACTTCATTGGCCTCTAACGACAGCAGACACGGGGTAAAGGTCAGTTCAGAACGGGAGCCACTTCGCGCTGCCATACCGCCAGATGGGCAAATCGCCAGCAAGGCCCGCGCCGAAGGCCTTCGGAACGCTCGGAACCGGTCGGATCCTTGAGCCGGTATGCGACCGCAGCGCCGCCGCGTACACCGGCACCTTTCTACGCTCACCGTTCGTCGGTGTCTCATCCCACTAGCCCTTTCTAGTATGCGCCATTTTTTCCGGCGCTTGGTGGCGGGTATGTCGACGGGTCATTTCTTGTTTCCGTACTTTATAAACTGCATTTGTTTCTTTTCTGATCTAAAATACTGGACAAAAACGACTTTCATACATAATTGAAACTGTTCGCGACACTTATGTTTTGTATCTCGACTAAAAAGAAAGCTTTTAGCGGCTCTGACCAGTAGTAAGGCCAGGACCTAAGACGTCACATACCGCGCGCTTTCGGCAACGCGGGTCACCCTCGTAGGTGGAAGAGGTTTCCGCGTCGTCCGGTTAAAATATGACGCACTGATATTTAGTTTCTCTCTCCGTGACCGCTGGCTTGCCCAAACCCCAAGAGACGTGGAAACCGCAAAAAAGGTAGACGCTTAAATATGATTGCAGGGCCCCTTTAAAGTTCATTTCAGAACAAGGTCCGCTTCCTAAAGCTTATTAAATAGTCCTTAAAAACGTTTTTAAACAGTCCTCTCCAATTACTACAATTTGTTATACAGCATGGGTTTAAAGGATTTAGTTCAGTTTGAACACACCGCAGAAATCATGTTCTCATCGATTCGTCTTTTAATTAACGGCAAGAGGCGTGTAGATAGTTCGTTCTTATATTCAACTATCAATCAACTCCACTACATTCATTAAGAATTAATCTCTAAAACCTCTGACAATCACTGCGACCAACGTTCGCTTAATCCAAGGTTGTAATACATCATTACAATAGCCATCAAATTGCAACCTTCAAGGAAATTGACGCACATAATTATGTTTTCATTCGCTTCCGTATATCAAAAACTGCTCTTGTAAATTGATATTTTTTACTTTCCTCGAGAACGCGCTACGCCGTTTTTTCCATCTTCCACTTTTTTTGGACAGCATCATCCAAAGAACAATCTATCTGTTTCTTTTTTTTTCAGCTGGCTGCTTTATGATGATCGATATAGGCGCTGCCCTTCACAACATACAGTAAAAAAAAAACCTTTTACACTCACCGATGCAGAGAGGCACTAATATCCCCCGCTGACAGCGAATCCCCATCCCGTCTTCCAAATATCGGCAACTGCGCTACAAGGATTACACTTTCTGCCCCAGAAAAGCAAAGTAAAACTAAATATTTCTCACAAACAACCACTCAAAACAATGATTTAACTTTCTTTTCGATGTCTCCCCTTTCTTTAGTTTTTGTTTTTTCTTTGTGTTTTTTTCCCTTAACTCAAGGAACGTTGCTAATCAGGATCTCCGCAAATGTCTGCCTTCTACTACATTTCTACCGTTTATAAAACAGTAAAAAAAAGTAGAAATAACTTTTGCGTGTTTATATATTAAAATAACCTCCAATGTTAAAAAAAGGCAACAACGTCAACGATAACAACACTCCGCGGCAGTTCGGCTCCGACACATTTATGAGAGTGAAGACGTTTTATTACTCTTCATTGCCCAACTAAACCTCACCCCTTCCCCATATACCACAAACACACACTCACAAGGATCCATAGTGTCGTCTCACTACATCGTCCCCTCTCCGAATTTTTTAGTTCTCAGGGTACGGCCAACGCCCCCTATAGACGCTTTGCAGCAGCTATGCATGGGCGCCGCCATAACCGACCTTCAGTTTTTGTTTCCTCTTATTATCTTTATTTAACTTCATCATTACCATAGCAGGCCAGGCTTTTCCCATATTAGATTCTATTGTGTCCTTCGCCCCAGCATTGGCCTCTGTGGAGGCTCGGCAATGCCCGTCTCAGTGGCTCAGTATCTCGGCAAGACAAGAGAAGGTCAGCCATGGCGGCTGTAATTGGCACGTGTGTAAAGCATCTATAGACCTTTCAGTGGCAATCTCGAACAAAGCGATCTACAGCGCGCGCCCCGGGTTTGAGAGTGTTGCCCGATTGCGCTGGGCTGTGGGTTTTCTCGTCAGTGGGCTGTGGCAGCCTGAGTAGGCGTTATTCCGGACGCTAAAAATGACTAAATTGCCGCGTTTTTTTTTGTGTGTGTTTTATGGTGAATAGAATTTTTCGAGGTTTTTAAGAAAGCATTCTGCTAGTTTTAGGAATAAAATCAAAGAAATAAAAACTATTTTGTGAGTCCGTACTTGACGGAAAAAATGCAACTGGAAAGCTTGTTTTATTTTTGTTGATATTTTATGGCACCATACACTCAGCCGTGTCAATCTACAAATCTCTTAACTGTCGAAAATATTTGACCACACAGGATAGCCGAACTGCATGGGAATTCCCCGCTCACAACGACAAATTCAACGAGTCTCATCAATCGAACAACATATATTGTACCTACCCCACTTTCACGCGTTATCCGGACATTATTTGAGAAAGGCTTCAAAAAACTTGCGGTGGCTAGCTCGGCTATGCCAGGATATACGTAGCGTGAGCTTATGCGCACAAAATGAGAGTCGCTATCGAGCGGCTCCGGTGCAGCGTCAAACTTGGCTACTGCGCAACGGAGGCGCACAGCTCGGCACGCGGCGGCGCCAGTGCGTCTGCCGCGGCTATGATGTCACTCCTCTGGAATGCGCAGACCGGCGAGGCGGGCGAGGCGGTCGCGGTGGCGGTGGAGCGCGCGGCGGCGGCTTCGCGTGGCTCTCATAATGAGCCGTGCTCATTCACGGCCGGACTGGAAGCGCGCGCTCTCTTTCTCTTCTTACGGCCTTTGCAATTGGGGCAATCGCCACCTCCCGCCGCAATTCGCGGGGGCGCTGTCACCTCACCCCTGGGCTACCCTTTGCCGTTTGCACAGAGCGCGTCTGACAGTGTATCTCAGCGCTGTCGCAACTTGCGGCCGAGATTTTTATAGCCGTTGACACCTGATCCTTACGTTTAGACCCTCAGCCACTATCTAATGCGCTTCTGATGAGCCCAAAACGGTGAATATTTGACGCACATCTCCGAGAGATTCGGGAGTAAAAAGTAGTAAGTAGAGACAGCGAATGCAATTGCGGAAAAACTATACTCGTCTTTACCTCCAGGACTTCTGTTGCAACTCAAGAACAGGAGGAGACGGACCCCTTCTACGTGGAGGAACTTTAAATGATAAATAATTCGTACACTCTCGTGAAATGTAAGCAGGCCCAATCTATCTATTGCCGTGATCTGCATCATCATTTCATAGGCCGCACATGAAGTCGGTCAGCTGCTCTAGACGAGGGTGTAGCAGTCTGTACAATTTTCGCACAGTGCATATTACAGCCTAAAGTGCTTCCTCGAGGGCTTGTGCACATATCCAGCTGATTTTTCGTTTCTGTCCGTGACCGTCTTTGCATGGTTAATCAGAAGTGTTCTGAGGAACTTGTTGCAAATTAAACCAGCCAAGCGCTTTGAGTGACTGTTGTCAATGCCCTCTGGGCAACTTAGGATTGGCGCGTCTTCACGATAGGGTGCAATGAGTAGTTGCAGAACTTTGTGCACATTTGTACGCAAAAGGTGCTTAACAGCCTTTAAAAAAAAGCAACAATGTTGTCCAGAAGTGCGAGGAACCTAGGATTTGGATAATGAAGTCCGCTTTTATCCTGGCCTTGCAATAAGACGAGCAGAGGATCACCTCTGTTACTCGTAGTCAACAGCATAACACAGGCGTCGCACCCAAACTCACTAATGAGTTTCACCAGATAGCCACCGACGTACACCAGACCAGAGTATGTCACGGATGGAGATGGAGCGCAAGGCTCTTTCAGTTTTTTCAGGTCAGTGGTAACCGAGTCGGGCACAGCCGCTGCCAACTGCTCAGAATCTGTCTGACATCTGTATTTGCTTAGAAGGGGCCTTTTCTTTGGCAATGTGATCAAGGGCTGCTGTGACAGCCCTTGCATCAAGCATGTCATTCCCTCCACACATGGACCGTAGTCGTTTAAAAACTGCTTCAGCTGGGTCACTGTTGAACTTTCTGGTCAACACATACTTGACTCCGCTTTCTAGAAGAAACCGTTGGCAAAACAACAACCTACGAAGCTCGAACACCAGCGCAAAGCAGCTCGAAGGGACTCTCCGAGTGGGGTGAAGTGGGGTGAGGTGGTTGCGCCCCTGGCGGCAAGCAAGGGAACTACATACGGAGAAAAAATGCCATTGACTCCCGGGCGATTGCAAAGGCCGTAAGAAGAGAAAGAGAGCGCGCGCTTCCAGTCCGGCCGTGGCTCGTGCCACGAGCCATGCTCATTATGCAAAGCGCGCGGCGGCGGCGGAGGGCCACCGCCACCGCGCGTGGCCGCGCGTGGCACGTGGCTTTCATATTGAGCACGGCTCGTTATGCAGAGCCACGCGAAACTGCTCAACCTCGGCCAGTGTAGCTAACGCTACAAAACACGGCATATCTAATATACAGTGTCGACGATAGCCACTTCACGACAATCGGACGGAATCCTGCTTATTTATGCAAAATCATTAACTGTCCCATGGAGCAGAAGCCGGCGATGTCTGTAGCTACGAAAAACGGCACATAAATTCCGTCTTCCGTCGTAAATTCCCATTGGCTGAGCGAAACGACACTTAAATTCCCATTGGCTTTGACTCGTCATGTGGCTCCATAGCAACGGCGTCATCGTTGCTAAGCAGCCAGCCGAACTGTTGGCGGCGCAGTGGGAGTGGGGGACGCGGGTATGCGCTGGCTTGACGTTAGGCCTAACGTTAGGCCTATCGTTAC